>BMAW01098945.1:0-87168 GCA_019974015.1 Nephila pilipes | reverse complement strand
TATATATATATATATATATATATATATATATATACGCACACACATATGTATTTCGCGGTAAAAGCCTCCCTGGTAATAAGTATATAGCGACATATTGGGAGAATATGTTAGGTGCATTATTTGCGTTTGCTTATGTAGTAATAGTTATATATAAAAACTCTTTTTAGTTAAAACTACTTAATAATGTGTAAAAATTAATATTGTTTTTTAATGGATACTTTAATACTTTGGTTTAAAAGAAAATATTTTTTCTTTTTTATATGGTTGAAGTTTTGTTTTTTTATAAGATTTCTGCTTATTTTGGTTTAATACTATATTGTTATATAGTAATTCTTTAAAGTGTGATGGGTTGGATCTGTTACACTAGTATAAACACATTTTCCTCAATCCCAAGCCTGAGACAGCTTAGAATTATTTCGTCTTCCCTTTTGAATTTAATTTCTTAGTTCTTTTCTCTTGACATGCAAGCTTTGTTGGTCATAGTTAGGCTTTAATATATTATACTTCGTTGTAATTTTTAAAGTACCGGTTCTGTACTTAAATCTTTAATTATTTACACATTTGATATATATATTCTTGAGAATATTACGTAATATTATACTTTCTTAAATATTTTTTTTACATCGTAGTTTGTATGTCTTAAATTATAGAAAATTGCAGATAATCCAAATTTAACTTTAATTTTAATTATGTAATTTTGATTTTGCTGTACTATTGTAAATTTCTGATATTTGCTATTAAATTGTCTTTTTATATTGATTTAAATTTTAGTTTTTATTAGGTATGATTTGTAATTTATATACATATTAAAATTATGTTAATGAGCCTTATACACACACACACATCTCTCTCTCTCTGTATATATATATATATATATATAATATAATTTTCGATATATTATTGATTTATTAATGTATTTTTGTCTATTTTCTAAAATATTCAAAAATTAAAATTGCATATACGATTTTGAATTCCTCATTATACACCTCATTCGAAGCTTATGTGCTATTAATTTTCTCGCCTGATACATAATTCTATGATACTCTGTCATAGCCTTTCCTAAACTAGATATTACCTTTAGAATATAAATATATCTAAAAAAAATTTCTAAGCTCAACGAATGAAAATACCTAATGTAAAAAAGTTTCTTTCTGCAGCTACATCATAATTTTAAAATGCATGCTAATCTTACAGAGCTTAATGCGCCATTTTTATGCGGTCTTCATTTAACTAAAATAATCAGTACGAAAACAAGTCAGAAATAAATGAACTGTGGAATATATTATCATGTAAACAGTCATACATTATTTCTAATGTCATAATAAAGGACGACATTCCTGTCTTTTAGATCTAGTTTGTATGGCACCACTCTTACACATTTCCCTAATTAGAAACACGTCCTTTGGAATGGATGAAAAAGCTAACTAACTATTTCTCCAATTTCTGACGTTACTTAGATAGAGGATACTATTTTCGTCTGGGCAATTTCTCTTAGAATCCTGGCCGTGGCGTCCAACTCAGTTAGCCTTTTTCAGTTTCACAGTAAAGAACCTCGCACGCTGAGAATAATTTTTATTTTAAATTGTGAGCTGCTTTATATATTTTACGGCTGATAATTTTATTCGTAACGCTGTGGAATTTTTCTTCTATTTAACTAAAATTAATTTAATTTTTTAATCGTATCTACAATCAATGTTGAATGGCAATTTTCATGTAAAAATGTAAGAAATTACTTGTAAAAGTATAAAACATTACTTGAGTTTAAATATTTTGAAATTACTTTTCTAGTAAATAAACAACACACATCAAAATTACTTTAAGCTCTTCGCTTCAAATGTGTAGCTCAAGGTACTCTTATATTAATCATTGAAAAGTAAAAAAAAAATGTTTACTACCATTTTATACTCGATCTAAAACTCAAGCACTTTGAATGGGAAATTTATGTTTCATTTTTACGCTGCGTTTTATCGTAAATAATTATCTACTTCAGCTCTAGAATTATTCATTGAAATTCTCTGTTTTTATTATCTTTTTATAAGAAATAACGCGTGAAAATACAAGTACAATTTTCTGTGAAATACATATGCATCATATATTTCTTACATTATGCATGCCATTTATTTCATTCAATAGAATAAATATTAATCAGCTTAACAGAAACAGTTTTCAAGAATTTGTTAATTTATTACACCATTGAAATTATTGAATAATAAATACTAAATAAACTACGCAAGAATCCTTTTGAAACAATTAAAAGACAAGCATTTCTGCAGGTGAAATGAGCATCATTCAACGTATATAAGAAAAATATTTATTTCAGACTAGCAAATTATCTTACAATTATCATAGAAAATTGAATGACACTCCCTCTAAAGTAGCTCAGCAAGAATCCTAAAGTTGGTTCCTTCTTGTATATCCCTTTGTGATTGTCTCTTGATTAAGAAGCTCGAAGACTCATTAAACGTTTCTCTTGGTTAAACCTATTTACAGCAAAAGTTTTGATAAATCCCATTGAATCAATCGAAATCAGTGTTCCCCTTGTTTCCAAGTATAGTGTTTGATTCTTGGTGTAATCTTGTTTTACGGATTTGTTTTACAACTCTTCGATGTGTCAGAGTAATTACGGCCATGAAAAGATAAATTTTTCCGTTAGGAGATTCTCTGGAAAACCCACCGATAAATGGAGGCGATAGTAAAAATAATATAATAGTCAAAATAAATTATTTGAAAATCACGTATTGTGCTTAAGTTTTGGAAAATAGGAACAGAAAGTATAAATTAAGATATAATTCACTAAATAATTATCAATGATAATAAAAGAAATGCGTGAAATATATGAGGCTCATCATTAATTTTAAATAGATTCTTTTTGCAGTTAGATTTAACCCATAGTTATTCTTAGAAACACAGAACAAGCTTATAAATTAGACTCTTAGTCTCACGATCCTTAACTCTAAAAGTAATTTGATTTTCCGAAAAAAAATGTATTGAAAGATCAATTTTCCTACATACGTAAATATAAATTTCCAGAAAATATTTTAAATACTTCCCAAAATAGGCTTAAAAATTTATCTGCTTTTACAGATCAAAATTACTGTATGAAAAACGTTAGGCTCATTTTTTCGAAATATAATTTTTCATCATTTCGTGTATAGTATCTTAAAAACTGTTTACGATAATCTCGCAAAAATTCTAGTTATATTATCATAATATTTTGTGAAATGTGCACTGAAATTTTATTCTGTTTTGATACTTTTCATGGGTTAGTACTTATCAAAATATAAAGCATTTTTAACTCAAATTGTCAATAAATCTTAAAAATATTTGAATTGTATTAAGTATTAAATATGATTAGTTTAATTATACATTTCTAAGTATTTATTTCTATAATGAAACAAAAATTATTCATTCTGAAGCAAAAACATTTTCAGGATTGTGCGCGCAAATCAATGTACCATTAAATAATATGAAAAGTAAGCTTTACCATTCAGCAAATTTTCATGAATCACTTAAGATTAGTTTATAAAAAGCGCATTTTATAAATTATATCATACAAAAATATTACATTATTCCAATAAAATTTCAACAGATATGGAGATTCGAAAGAAGTGCAAAACATATTCGATTTATTACATTTAATAGTTGTATGACACCTAACAAAAATTAGGGTGAAGGAATTTTTTGTATATATGATTTTTCCAAATTTGAGCGACATGAATTTGCTTAGCTATTGAGGCTCTATATCAAGAGACAATGCATATTTATCATAAATAAATTGCTAATGAGTAGAGATCACTGTAGAAGATTCCTTCAGTATTTATAACGAGTACACTCAGATAAACATAGATTCTAAATATCAAAGTTTTTAGGTGAAGATTATTAGATTAGAAATATTGGTTTTCTTAAAACAATTTTGTAATTGAGATATCTTGACTTTCATTTTCTTCTTTTTTTATTGTTCCTTTTCTTCAATTTCTAAATTGAATTTTGGAGTAATCCAATTTTTTCCTAACAATATGCACTGGGAAAAGGTTGGTTCCATAAAACATGCTTAACCCCACAATTCAGTCCCCAGTCCAAATGTACCTGTTTTGTTTTGTTGGGTATTCAAATTATTCATTTAGTTTCAAATTTGATTCAATTTTTATTTATCTATTTCACATAGTTCTATAAATGTTTTCTTTTGTTCATTTTAGATTTTAATTGTTCTCTTATTTTTAAATGTGTTTTAATAATAATTTCATTACTTTATGTTACACAAACACGCCCCCCCATATATATATATATGTATATATATATATATATATATATATATATATATATATATATATATATATATTACATAATATTTATATAATTAAAAGAAAAAGTGATCGCAGCTCTACTTCACATATCCTTCATCAAAAAATTTAACGCGAATTCATCGAATAGCTGTTTCATTTAAACTTCCACTTAACTAAAATGTTATAAGAATTAGTTCAACTTTGACTATAGATATATTTGTTGAACTTAATCTTCAAGTTATAATGAAAATAAAAACAGTATTCTTTTTCTTCTTCTTATATCAATAATGGATGAAACTTAATTACGTTTTTTGATATAAAAACTAAATTGAAAAGATTGCTCATTGATAAGATTATTTGCAGTGTTTTAACAGTGGCATCAAATATATTTATGGCTCATTTTTTACAACAATCATAAAAATAATGTTAGATTTATTTTTTAAATTGATTCATTATAATTTTTTTTCGTTCGAATTTATTCGGGATTGTACAGTTTTGGAAGTTTCAAATTAATTTTGAAACAGGGCCAATACAAAAGTCATCCTTCTAAAGATGTACATATACAAATTAATCATTGAAAATATTCGCAAACATTTCTACTTTTCCAGTATCATTAAGATTTTAGCTCTATCCTTAATATAGAACAATTAATTTAGCATTAAAGTTTCAAACTAAAAGTTTTAAAATCTATAATCAAATGTATAATTATATTTTGCAATATTACTATCTTTTCCCTCTGTGGAATCTCAAAATATCTATTACATAAATAATTACGTAAGGGAAATATCTTACTACAGCTTCACAATTTATTTATCCTAAAAAGAATTAATCGTAAACAGTGCTATTATTCTGAAATAAAGAGCTGATTAAAGTATTTTTTTTAAAAAAGGGAAAACTAATAGGAACATTCATTTTTTATTCAAATACCGCTTATAAGTTATGACTCTTTCATTCCAGTAAAAAAATACCGATTAACAATTAATAAATCAATTTTCGTTTACAGTAAGCAAAAACATTACTATTTTTTCTAGAAAACCAATATTATCAGTAACGTATTTTTCTTTACTTATCTAAAAACAATTCCAATATTCTTCCACTATTCAATGATGACTGTTTACCTTTGGAAGCTATGTCTGGAATAATAACAGTGCTTTATAAAACATGGAATAAATTGTTTTGGACTAAGCAATGCTTCGGAAATATTCATATAATTATTTTCCTCAACAAGAAATATATTGGTTCCTATTAATTTTTTTTTTATAGTCAAACAGTTAAAAAAATTGTTTTCATTGATGATAGTCATTTAAATAAACGATGAAACATAGTCTTAAATGGTATTCACTTTCATAAGCTAAAAAATTGAAAAATTGATATTTTGTTCTTTGGAACATATCAAAAATACTGTCTTTTTCTTTCCCTACTCAATTATTTCTAAGAATATTTGTTCGCAGTTGATAAGAATTGTACATGTGTATAAATAAATAAATAATAACCGAATCCATTGAATTGTTTCAAAAAGAGTAATAGCTGAAATAGTTTACTCATTATTTTTTGCACACGTACTTGAATGAAATATATTAAAAAATTCCTTCCTGTTTATCACTAATAAATTTCAGAATTCCTCTAACTTTTTTGACACGTAATTATTAATCAAGAAGAAGGTCAAAATGTATAGGCTTTTTCCTTAGGTATTGAAATTGATTCTTATTCCTGTATTTTATTTGCATACAATCTTTAAGAAATAACGCTATTTTGTGTATACTATAATCTGGTATATTTTTATGCAAAAAAAAAAAAAAAAAAACAAATCAAGGAAAATATCCTCCTTTAAGCATCTCATAAAACAAAGTCAAATTTGCATACAAAGCAAATACATTTCTTCTTAAAGTTTTCTTTTTCATTATATCATTAAATTTTTCACAGCTTTAAAAATGTGTTTACCTATCTAATTAATTAATATTATTAACAGCTACTCAAAGAATAAATGAAACAAAGTTTTACAAGAAAGAAACTCCATATGCTCACACAATCAGAAACATGTACAATCAAGTAAGTAATCATGGAACTATGGAACTTTCAAAGGGCGCCGAGTCTGCGGAGCTCGTAACATCTAATCATACTTAGATTCAATTATACATACACATATAGTCGTATACATACGATATTATACATCCCTAGATGTACACAATCATATATTTATACATATTCATAATCTCACGCATACACAAACATAGCTACATCCATATTCTTATGTTTAGATATACATACAACCTCAAATGCGCATTCATTCTAATACATAAACTTTGAATTACAAAAATGGTACTAGTGAAAAATTCCTTCTATAAATTTCATTGGAACATTTCTCAAGCAAACTTCCATCAAATGTTTGGTATCTAATTACATTAATCAAATCATTGTTTGGCGACATTTTTCTGGTTCGGCGAAAATGGTCGACTGGATTGTACACAAATACCCAAAAATACTCATTACATTCAAAACTCTTAGTAACAAAAGTCATGATTAAGGAACGCATTATTATCTTTCTCATTCTTTACATTATTTCAATATTTTCAAGAATTTATTCCTAACTCGATTATTTATAATTAAATGCTCACCCAATAACTGCAACAACTATTTGTAACCTTCAAGTCACTTTCTGAAGATTAAACATATCGCTTAGTGAAAAGTAGAAAAATGATTCCATCTCCCCAAGAATCCGAAGCCTTCTCATTCCACCCTTTCTGCCTCACGGACAGAAAGAGTCTTATTTATTTCTCTTATCCCTAATATTCCAAAGAATTCCCTCTCACCTCGATGACAATCATTTACCGAGCAGGAAGAAGCCCAGCCTTATAAATAATTGGTTCAAATCAACGACTCCATCTGGAAGTCTCTTCTCTCATTCCTGGTTCATACACGGCGCCCTGAATCAGTGCTCGATTCCTAATTTCTGGTAACGTGTTTATTCTCTTGACGAAACAAACTCCGCCCGAGCCTCAGTTGTTTGAGACTTTCTCTCACGAAACCTCATCCCCTGAGCATTAAGTGTGGGCTGGTGGGTTATTAGATTTTCCTTCCACGTTCTCGGCTTACTGAGCCACAAAATGCAGCGATAAGTCACGGTCAGCCAGCTTTGTTAATACCCTGGAGTGCTTACCCATCATGATTTCAGAATAAGGTGCAGCGCCATAGAATGGGAGAAAGTGTTAAGTTTTGGACCCTGCCCTACGGATTAGGGAGCCCCGTGTCTTTTTTGACTCGTTTCTTCCATTTAAAGGGATTAGAGATTAAGGAAGAATAAAAAAACAAATAAAAGTTTCGAGGGTTTTGGGTTTTCTTCAGTCTTTTGTTTCGAATTTTTCTTATCGCTTGGTGATTGGAGGGATTTCCTGGTTTAGTCTCCGCTAAGCCTACAATTGATGAGATTCTCATTATCTTTAAAATAAAGTTTACGCCGTATCCGATTTTCGAACGGATACTTCATTGTAATGGGGGTGATAAAGATTTTAATGCAAATATCAATTGTTGTTCTCTAAGTAATAATTTATTAGTTTTAATAGATAGAAAACGTGTATTTGTAGGAAACATAAATGTAATTAAATGCCTAGTACTTTTCAGTATCGGATCAGATTTTGAAACTAATATCTCAAACAGTTTTTACCTAAATTAATTTCAAGATGAATTACTTTAAGAAACTTAATGATTTAATTAAAATTAATATTATTGTTAATTTTTTAAAATTTATTTAAATAGCTGTAATAATTAATGTTTTGCAAGGTATTCAAAAACTGATTCCTTGTAGAAGTCTGCCCGAACCTAAGAAGCCCAATTAGGTAGTGCCTATTTTCATTTATGTAGCCTTTGGGCTTGAAGCTAATTGCAAGCCAGTGTCGAGGACGAGTGGCTGGCCCGAAGCTGATTGGTTGGTTTTATTAACGTCGCACTGGAAGCAGTGCAAGGTGACTATGTGACTAATTTCATAACTTTGAACCTCGGTCAAGTGACGCAGACGACACCTGAGCTAGTACCCTCTCTCTGAACTTCCCCACCACACCGATGGGAGGACTTTGAGCCACGACAGACTTAACGTGCATCAGCCCTTGCTACACAATGAGTCTTTTGTGTCATGAAGGCCCGAACCCACGACTCCATGAAAACCAACGGCCGAGAGTCCACTACCATGATCACTAGGCTACCACGGTCCGACGCTGAACCCACCAGTTAACTTCTCAAGCAAACTTGTATTCATTTATCGATACCGGAATGATAAAGAGCTGAGGTGACCCATAACGAGATGCCCATCCCAAAGCAATAGGAATCGAACCTGAGATCTGAGAGATCGTAGTCAGACATGCTAACTGCTACACCAAAGTGGTCATATTTTTTATTAATACTAACTATATTCCATAATCATCAATAGTTATTTTATTCAGTATTAATAACATCGAAGTCATCTGATAAATTTATATTAGAAACTCATTACAATATACAATGTTTATTGCTAGCCTACGCCATTATTAATTTTGCTGAATTTGTCTATTACGCAATCAATAAATTTCGTTCGCAAAGAAAACAAAAATAAATAAGCGTGTAATTAAATTTTAGCGTTATGCTTATTAATTGAAAAAATTAACACTGTAAACTTATCATAACATTAAATTAACTGCATCATTCCTTTTTGATTCATAAAGAAAACAAAACCATGATTATAGGAATCATGATTTCTTTAAAATTCAATAAAAATAATTTTTAGAATCTTTGTATTTGGATATTTACTAATTTTTGAATACTATAACTGATGATTTTGACACGATACCTGCAAATATAAAATTAAAATAAAATGAAGCAATTATTATTTTTGCTGTTAGTTTAGTTAGATATCATTTAGGAAATCATTAATTGGTAAGAACTTTATGTATACTAACAAATACATTAGAAATTTAAATTGTTAATACGCCTAACGACACTTGTAAAAACAATGCCTACTTTTGTGCATTATAACACTACATAAGAAATTTCCATCTAATCATGCAATAAAATTTTAATCCTTTTAAAACTTATGTGAGATATTTAATTAATTTTCTGCATTGTTTTAAAATGATATTTAAGCATTTTAAAAAACATTTATTTTCTTTTTTCTCTTGAAATGATATATCTAAAATGCCTCGGTGAAATTTATTGTTGTATAGTATAAAATTTACAACATATGAGATCCAATATTAAAATGAAGTTTTGAATCAGTAAATTAAACTAATTTAAAATGTGCCTTAAAATTAGTTGAAATAAGTTGCTTTAAGTTAAATAAGGAGAAAACAATTAGAAATATTAACCGTAAGCTTCATAAACATTTTGAGAGGGGAAAATTCAAATTACTGTAAAATAATAATAATAATAAAAAAAAAAACACCAGTTAATTTTATATAGACCAAACGGCAATGCAATAATAACTGTTTAGATTTACGAAAAATAAGGAAAATGCAGATTCGATATTTATAAATTACCTTAAGTTTAAAATACATTACCATTATCATTGAACTAACTAATTTTTAATATGTTTTATTCTTTGCATTTCAATTATCTGTTACAGAACAAATTTTGAATTAATGCCAGATAATTACAATTTTATATATTAAATTCTGAGAGAGTAATTATAAATATAATTACTCCAAATAGCGAATTCTTACATATCAATAAAATTTCTCAAAATGTCGAAAAAACCTCGGATCATTATTATCGTTTTAACTATAACTCAAATATTTTAATGATTTTTCAATTTAGCAAAAGTACCTCTGAGTAATGGATAAATCAAGCGTGATTTATCTCGCAATCACAATTTTTTTTTAATATGCGGTTCCCCAAACTCCCAATCTCTTCATACTTCGTTCTATTGCTTAAGCGATGGTTGAAAATTATGCACTGAAGTTTACCTAAGGCCAATTTACAGAAAACCAGCCGCTTTCGAAGCCTTCCCATTAACCTAGAAGACCGATAAAAATAAACGGGCATCATCTTCGGTATTAAGGAAGCTTGCGTTAGACATTAAAATTAGATTTCTGACGCTGCTTTCTACCTCTGTCAATGTCAGTCCTTTTAAAGATAGGAAATAAAATGCCCGGGAGACGATCTTCCATTAGCGATTTGCATTTAAATTTTCATTCCCCACACTGTGTTTACTCAAGGAGTCATCTTCACATTTTAATCAAGTATAGGTTTGACACATTTATTCCGCACTTGCTGAAATACAACCGCGAGCTAGGGATATGAGGAAACTCGTCCGTGTAATTTCCCGTGCGAAAGGAGATTTTAAGCAAAATACCTGCCATTTTGGACATGAGGATACTTTTCCGCAGATTTTGATTTCGACAAATTAGATTTATCATAAATTGTTTTCTTCGGAATGGGATAGGAATATCAACTATTGTTTAGTTAAGTATGCATAGAATTTTACAGCTGTGTCATATCATCCGAGATGGTATTATAATATGTTATTAATAATGCATTTGTACAATTAAGCAAACCATCTGAGAGAGAGAATAAATGTCATAGAAAACTTCAATCATTTCAAAAAAGAGCAATACGATTATGTTATAACAGTAAATTGTACGAAAGAAAAAAAAAATCTTTTTGCAATGAATTAAGGTATCCGTACACCTCCGGAGAAAATGTTTTGAAATACATTGATATTTGCTATCAAAATATTTTTTAATCCTAAAATATAACCTAAAACTGCGAAAAACACATTTAATAATTTACTTTTAATTCAAAAAATTTTTTTGGAGTGGAAAACATAGTGAAAATAGTACATAAATTGATTATTAGAATAACGCTCATAACTCAAAAGTAAGCAAAAATATCATTATTTTGTAAATTTTATCTTATTTATCAGAACATATTTGTGGGCTGGTAGTACTTTCATGATGAAAATCATATTACTACAATTTTTATTGTGTTTTGAGTGAAATAACAATGTATAATAAAAAAAAATGTTTTAACAATACATGATTTACACCTTTGTTACTAAAAACATATGAATTTAACAACCATGAAAGCAGTAGGGGTTCTTAAAAACTATATATTTGCAAAATTTAAATTAATTTGTTTCATAACTTTTTCTGATATCTCCTTTACCATATGTAAATATGTCGAGAAAACTCATTTTGGGAAAAATCAAAAATAAACTTTCAAATGCAATTAAAAATCAGCTACAGAGTAAAATTCAAATCCCTGTAACTTAAGTTATAAATAAGGTATAAGCAAAATTCAAGCACTATTAGAAAGAAAAAAGTTGAAACTTTAAATTGACATTAAAATTAGAAAATCGAAAATTTTGACAAAAATGACGTTCGAAAGGTGTACGGATACCTTAAGTTTTTATGTACATAAAGAATTATGAAGTCAGTTTATATACTTTGAATATAATTATAATTGAAGCAGAGAATGTCACACATTATTGTCATAGCTAAATATTTATTTTTTGGTGTTATTAAAATATGTTAATATGATTAAACTGTAAAAGCAGCAAAAATATATATGTAAGCTTAGGTTAGATAAAAATAAGTATATATAAAAATAAGTATTTTTTCAAGAAAAATTATTTTACAATGGCTCTTAAAGAAAATAGATAATAAGATATTTAAAATACGCAAGACTATTTAATATCCAAATATTTTAAGCAACACTGTAATTAATTGCCTTTTTTAAAATAAAATAATTCGAATAATAAGCAATCATTAATAAAATATGCTGATAACCAAGAATAAATAATTTGGATGACTGCGTAATAAGACTTTTCTAATAACGAATTTAAGTACCCAACACGTTAAGATAAAATTGGTTTTGTGCTTCATTCATTTTAATATCGTTATTAAAGGGACTTTGATGTAGGCTACAATTTGTTTTTTGTTTGTATTTAACTATTGAGATATGAATATAGATTTGAATCAGTAATTAAATTTACATAAAATAATTCATCATAGAAGGTATTGTCCTTTAAAATATTACGAAACTTGCAGTAAATACGTATAAAGTATTTGCTGGTTCAAATAATAATATAAGTAGATTCAACTCGGTAAAAGTAATGTATTGATAAAACATTTGCTGTTAATTTCTACTAATCACTTTGCATTTAACTTTATTATAAATTCTAAAATCGTTAAAATCTTGAAGAAGCTTATAGCTTAAACGGTTAATTTTTATCGCATTATCTAAAGATCCTTGAGTTAATCCTTAATATTGTATATTTGTAATTCATTTTACGTATTATATCATACTTTTTTCTTTTAGTTTATGAAATTTCCTAATTTAATTATAGCTACAATTCTGTACAATTTTCTAATATGATTATTAACACAAACTTCCGTTTTTAAAAGGTAGTCGATAGAATATTTGAATTTTAATTTTAAAATGTTTGGAATTATGTTTGGTAGCATCACTTTTACGATTTTATACGTTTTAATTCCATTCCTCAGAAACAAATTTCTAAAAATCAATCAAATTATTTTTATTGGAAAAACAGTTATCAGATATCTTATTCTATACATTTTTATCATTTATTTAAATCAATGGACAACATGAAGTTTAAACGTATGCTGGATTCATCTTATTAAAATAAAGTATACATGGTATTGAAATTGACAATATATCTTACTTAACCTCAGATTTTTATTTTCAGGCTTAATATTTTGTACTAATAATTTATACTTTACATCTTTTAAATACAACTATACACTGGTATAAAAAGATAATCATAAATTATAATATAAGAAACAATTTGAGTAATTTGTTTCAGAAAATTTGTGGAGAATTATCCGTTGAAGGTGAAACTTGCTGTTTATGCAAACCATTTCAGTCGAAGTCTTCATGCGCAAAACACCTGCGCACAAAGGAACACGTATAAACCGACTCATTCGGCATAAGTAATTCAAACAGGTTTCATACAATTAATAAGTGAAGGTGCGTTGTTAGCAATTAAATAGAATAAATGGTGGCCCAAGGACGACAATTAGATATGTTTGCGACAGGAATAATCGTTGAAAGGATCAAATCCAGACGATAAGAAGTGACTCGAATTCTGAATGAACCTCAAAGTGATCTCAAGACTGTGCAGAAGTTTCAAAGTGCAGAAAACGTTAACTGACTTCTAGTACCAGATCGGTGAAGAGTAACAACCGTGTGCCCAAACCGATATCTGGGAATAAATGCGTGAAGTTAGAGGTCTAAATATAAAATTCTGTGCAACATAGCTCATACAGAACTACGAGTTTCCAGACAAACTATTTACAAGAGACTCGTCAAATTTGTCTGTTTTTAAACGACACCAGAGCAGTTTGTATTCCCTTCACATCTACGCATAAAATCTCTGAACCCTGATTATTATTCGTTAACGATATGGCGAGAACGTGAAACTCGCTTTCATCACGGAATCACGGAATTTTGTCAGGAGGAGTCATGGTGTGGGCATGCATCATGATGAATGGCCGAACAGACGTTCATATCATTGAGACGGGGGTCTGTGACACCTAAAAGAATATATATAGATCAAATTCTTGAGCCTAATGTTAATTTGTTTCGAATAACAATGTTAATTTGTTCGGTCGTAATTTCATATTTATGGATGATTATGCGTTTTGCCACCGTGCGAACCTGATCGACGACTTTCTTGATACAAAAATATCCAACGCATACCGGTGTCTATTTACTAACCTGATCTGAATCCAATCAAGCATGTGTGAGATATGTTCTGCTAACAACTTGTAGCTTTTTCTCGCTTACCAAGCTCTTTTCAATTCAGATTCTGGATTTTTCAGTTCTGGTTTCTTTCAACTGTTAGAGCCCCCAGCTTATCCACGATGTCATCGAAAGTGTAGGTAATTGTTGTGAATCATACCTGGCTATCAGATATGACGATAAACCTTATTAAATTGCAACATACCCCTTTTGTTTCATTTATTTTTCAATAAAATGTGAACTCTAATGGCCATTTTCCTAGCAATCAATTATTATTGTTCAATAAAGAGTTTATTATCGTTCTTTCGCATTGTTTTCTTATTTTATAACCCTCTTACACTCACATGTCTTTTTTTCTGTCATTCCATCTCTTAGATTTCTTTCATCGTTCATATAATTACCAGTTATGATTAACTTTTGGACAGTTCTTATATGAAGAATTTATTTTGTAAGACTCCACATTATTTACCGGAAATTATGAGTCTGATTGCTTATTATTTATAAATCTTTTGAAGAAATACATACATGACAGAAAAATATTTTTAGATTGGGTATGTGATTAAATTATACATTTTTAATTCGCTTCTATGCGTCTTTAATATGAATTTCAAGATGTAGAATATGAATGTTAAGCTTAGAAAATAATAGATAAAAAAATTATATTTGCATGTGAAAAGCAAATATTAGTAAATACAGTTTATGAAATTGCAGTATTCTTGAGGTATTCTTAGGATTATAATCATCAAGAACGAAGAATTAAAAAAACACCTAATTTTTTATTTAAACAGTAACAACATTATAATTATTAAATAAATAAGGTGAGTTAAAAAACTTTAAGTTAAGGAATGGGGCTAAAATGAAGACGTTGACACTACAGTTCATTTATTATTTTTCAAATTTTATACAATATATGACAGCATATTGAAAATTAGTTATCATATTCTTCACTAACTGAAACCAAATAATACTTAGAGTAAAATTGAGTCCAACGATGATTAATTTCGAAAAAAAGTCCCGATTGAATCGAATATATTTAAATAATTTGAAAATATAGTTTCAATGCATTTTTTTGTGATTACATCTTTGATGGAGGTCGGTGGTTGACCTTTGTTTGTTGGGAGAAGCATTTTTTATGCGGCAAGTTTGAACTGCCTATTCGCTGATTCACAGACGCATTTCATGTTATGCTTCAGTCAAATAGGCTAGAAATTAATTATCCTACCAAGTTATTAGGCGCTTTCATTCCTATCGTTGTTACTTATGCCTTGTAGGAGAGGACTTCCACACATTCTTCCCAGAGAGAAAAGTCTTTTTTTCTGTTGAGGTTATTTCTGAACAATATTTAGGATGGATATCTTTCCAGCTATTCATACTCAATTCATAACTCTCTCCCCTTGTATTGAGTTTCATTTGGATCAATCTCGTTGACGTCATCGGAAGTCTCTAGTTGAGATGGTGGATCTGTTTGACGCATGCGCCAATAACGTTTACATAACAAGTCATGAAATATATGTGGGCTGTTTTAATTAGATACACCCAGAAAGTTTTTCTGATTGGGGAATATTCATCGAACAGTATTAAGCTTGCAAGTTCTGCGATCTAGTTTTCGAATTCTGTGGTTCACTACTTCGGCCGATATCTTTTGGCCTTAATGACGGAGTAGGTTTTTTCTGTGCATCTGAAAGTCGACAGACTATTTGTCCATTGCACCTTAGCCACAATTTCGTCAGCTGAGTTAGAAACAAATTTTTTCTATCCAGCTAACAATTAAGTTCCTTAAGCCCGATGTTTAAGTTGAGAATTAAGAGAAGGGGCAACCGCAAGTCTGTTATGATTATTCATGAATGAGTCAAATTAAGATAGTTATTTTTTTCTCAAGGCTCTGAAGAAATTGTATTACTTATTAAACGGATTTCAGAAGCTTTATAAATGACATAAAATGTATATATATATATATATATATATATATATAATAATGATATTATTATTGTGTGTGTGCAGATTTAACTGTATTTAAAGACTTACGTAAAGAATGCCTCATTGTTAATTCCAGTATCTGACTTTGGATGGATAATGGAGAAAGAAATTTTTATTTCAACATTCTACTCATCTGTGCCTCAAATTATTCACAAAATATGTTTCGCTATTTTTTTTCTCCAAATTTTCATTTCTTTCTTTAATTGAAATAATTTCTGAGCATTATATGTTATTGTAAATGACACTTTAATTTATTAAATGTTTCAAACATTAAAAAAAAACATATTACTTTAAAAATGTATTTGCAACTTACTGAATTTACTTTAGCTTTGAAAGTTTAATGAGTTTTTTGTAAATATAACTAATATGAATATATTGCTACATATTTTTGCGAACGGCAAATAAGACTATTCCAACAATATACAATACATTTACATAAATCAATGAAAATATAAGATGCTGATTTTTTCAAATTTAATTGAAATTCGTAATGAGGACTAATAGTGATATCATATGTTGCACAATGATGGTTGCAAGATAACACATGTTCATCAGTTATAGTCAATACTAAAACTATGTGAAAAGTTATTAAATACTGTCATATTTCAATTTCTTTGGATGTCACAGGTTTAAAATTTTTTCGCCAATGATTACTTTTTGACCTATGTAATCTGAGTACACCCAAGCATTCATATCAGACAACTTCAAGTGTTGATAATATCTTAGTATAGATGTTATAAAGTTAAAAAATATTTGCCAGACATAAAGAGAGGAAAGAAGATACGAATTTCACAATGTATAAAGAAGAAAATTATTGAAGAAAATCGCATAACATGACAAAAATAAAACAAGATTAATACGTGATACACTAGCAAAAAAATAAAATAATGTTTATATTTAGACATTAAATTTAAATTTTGGAATGTACTCGTACAACAAACATATTTTTTTCAATATTATTACATAAAAAGATTGTCTTACGCATACAATAATAATATTTATTTTAAAACGTTTTAAGCTTTATGTGCGTGTGTATACACAGGAGAAATATTATTTTATAATGCTTCTTATTTCGGATATTCTCTTTACTTGGATTCTTTCTCACAGTTTTATTCAGAAATAATCAATCTTATATAAACCACGCAACTGAAAAAAAATATTTTATTGTTACACCATTTGTTCAAGAGAATATTGTTCATATCATAAGTTTTATTTTCAGAGTTTCGAGATAAGATCTTGCGTAATAGTGTCTGCTTATAACGAAATAATAATGTCATTATACCAATAACTCACAAGCAAATGACTTCTGAAATTCTTTCCTTGTCCAAAAGCCAATAATCTGAGAAAAGTGACTATTTATTGAATGTGAAGAGAATACTTGGGAACAGATCATCATCTTCTGGTAATATAATAACGATATATTGTTTTAATAATAGTCATCTGTCTGACCTGACTGATCCGCTGAAATATTATCGAATATCTGTATATAAGGCAACGTTATTATAACAACTAAATACAATATGCGTGCTGTTTTTATAAAATGATAATTGATATTCTATTGATCCTCTGAGTATGTTTTAAGAAAAATAAATAGATATCATATTTAAATGGTTAAAATTATTAGTCGGCTTATCAGCATCAATCTCAAAATTCAGTGTATTATATAGATATTATATAAACAACAATACTAAATATAAAAAATAACATTCACCATTTAGAAAAAATAACTAACTTATTTAGAAGAATCTTTTTAAAAAAAACTTTTAATTTTATTGCAATGCAAAGGCTATTACTGCAGTGTAATTTATGTAATTTACAATTTTCAGTTATTATAATTTCCTGGATAAAATCCAGAAAAACGAAACCATTTATTTCAAGATACTAGTAAAAATATTAAAGTAATTTTTATTCAACATTTTACTTTAGAAAGCAGTTCAACAATTTCTAATATGTGATTCTATTTTAAAATAAATTTTTTTATGAAATTGCATTTCGAATTAAATAATATTTCATTCATATTGATAGAATATGGTAATTAAAGCTTAATTTTATTTGCTGTTATAATATGTTAATTCCTTGCTTCATTTATGTGATATATTGCTAATAAGTATTTATTTTTGATTGTAAAATTTCACATACCGAAATTCTTCATTTAAACTTCAAAATTCATGTTTCAATCTATATACATAACATAAAAATGCATATCACTAGACAAAAAGAGGCACCTAAATATATAATTTAAAAATAGATACATCTATACCCGATTTTGCATCTATAATTAATAATTCCTTTTATAAGTAACAAACTATTAAAATGTGTTTATTCTGAACGTAAGAAAATGTAATTTTATTTCGACAAAATCACATAAAACTGTATTATTATTTGAAACATTTTCCATTTAATTTGTCTTAAAGTTGAGTAATTTAATATGATTAATTTCAATTAATTTTACAGTTATCTTTTGCAGAGATGTAACTGAAATTATTGAAGTATGTAAAATTATAAGCATCTTTCTTCGTAAGTTATGATGTCCGACGTAGCATTGTGATCATGTTCGCGGACACGTGACTGACAGTTTTCATCGAGTCATGGATTCAAGCATTACAAAAGACCCACCGTGTAACCGGGGCTGATGCACGTTTCATCTATCAAAGCTTAAAGTCTTCCCGTTGGAGTAGTGTGGACGTTTAGAGAGGGAGATGCCGGATCGTCATCCTTGTCAGTAGACTGAGGCTTGAAATTAAGAGATCCGTCGCCAATAGTCCTTCTGTTATTCCAGTGCAATGCTAATAAAACTAATACATCAATCGTAAGTTATGAGATTATTACTATATTTATCCATGTTTATAATTTTTATTATATGGTGTAAGAATAAAAGTTTATTGGTTTTATTTCTATTTTTATATATCCTTAAAATCATCAATATATACTTCTCCGTGTGTGTGTCTAGGTATAAATTAAAATTACTCATAAAGGTTACTTGTGAACTTACCATCATGAAAATTAGTCTGGAGTTGGGAAGAAGTAGACTTACCGAGCGTGAACGGAAATATTAAATTATGCCATGAAAATAGATTGAAGCCTCTCTTGTAAGGTAGGTAAGTGTATGAGACGAACATATCTGTTGGCTCTAAAAGTGGATTTACGCATTTTTTTACTACTAAAATTTTTATCCTTAAAGACTTTATTGCTCACATCTCAGGAAAATTTTTTCACAACTCTTGAAACCATCGACAACAAGACTTTGTAAAGAATTGACGAATATACACTCTATAACAAAAAAAAAAAAAAAAAAAAAAAAAAAGAAGCTCTAAGAAGGAGCTGTCTGATTGTATTGAAATTTTGCATGCAGAGACATTTGGGTCAAACATGTAAATGATTAAAATTTGGTGTTCAATGATTGAACAGCTGGAGCTATAGCGCATCGAAACTGCACACTCATTAGGTGTATATAAGAAGCGATTCTCAATGTGATTGTCGAACTTTCTGTTGCTGTGCGATTTAGAATACCTTTCAACGACTGAAAAAATGCCTCGCCACAGGATTAGAGCTCATTACAAGCAACTGTCAAAGTTTGAAAGAGGTCGTATCATTGGATTGAAAGAGACAGGTTGGGCAAATCAGAGAATCGATCGTCATATGGGTCGAAGCGATGCGGCAATTAGAAGATGTTGACAAGAATGGGTGGACAATGGCAGATTTCAGCGTCAGGAGGGTAGATTATCAGATCAGCTGTCACATCTCATGATTCATCTTTATCAACCACCAGATGTGCAATCCGCACATGCACCATGACCATTACAAACGGCTGATAGAACGAAATCTATGCTTGTACCGACCACTATGCCTGCTGTCACTCACGCCTGCAAACTGTCGAGCCAAATTACAGTCGTGCTTGGGTCAATAAGATAGGAATGATGATGACTGCGGACGTATAGTGTTTATAGACGAACTCCGCTTCCAACTGTGTCCTGATAATCATTGAGGACGTGTTTGAAAAAACCCAGGGCAGCGTGCCGAGCTTGTTTTCACTACTGCACGCCACACTGGTCCTCAACCAGGAGTTTGGGTCTGGGGTGCTATTTCCCTTAATAGCCAAACTCCTTTGGTCTTCATTAGAGGCATACTTACAGCACAGCAGTACGTGGACGACATTCTGAGACCTGTTTTGCTGCCATTCCTTTTGTAGTACCCTGGGATTATTTTTCAGCAAGATAATGCCAGACTACATACGGCATGCGTTACTATGAACAGTCTTACAGCTTGTCAAAGACTTCCTTGGCCAGCTAGATCTCTCTCCAATCGAGCATGTCTGGGATATGATGGGAAGGCTACCAGATAATGTTGACGAACTAGCCAGACAATTGGAGCAAATTTAGCAAGAAATACCGCAGGAGAATTTCGGAGAGCTTTAACACTCTATGCCACATCGTGTGGCAGCTTGCGTCCAGGCTAGAGGTGGGTCAACACCTTACTAAGCTCGTTACTTTGTAACTATGTAACTCTAAAATAAATAAATCAATCAATCAATTTTTCTGTATTTTTAAATTATTTTCTATTCTGTATATAATTTTCCTATCCGCCAATTTTTGTCTCCGTCGAACAAGTCCTTCTTGGTGCGTCGCTTTTTTTGTTATAGAGTGTACTTTAGATAATTGTAACAATAGACCAAGAAATGTGTTACTTTAAATTTCATTTATCTTACTTTTTAATTTCTCCTTTTTACTACCAATAAGTTTCAATTCAAAACTGAAAATTTTAACATTTTCCCATATTTTATACGTTAAATGTTTTTCTCATACGTTACAATGCTCTCGATCAATGGTATACCTAGCTCTCGATCAATGGTATACCTAGCTCTCGAGGTAGCCAAGACCAAATGGCTGAGAAATTGTTCCTCTCTGGTTCTATACTAGTGCGATAAGGAGCTCCCTGATTGGCTTGTCACCTAAAAGTTTCTTCACGAGCAAAAGTATTTTGTGAAAATAGCATTACTTCAAGTTCTTTTACAAACACTATGATTTAAATTTATTTTAAATGTTTCATTATAATTATTATTTTTAAATGAAACTTCTACTACTTTTTGGATGGTAATGTTTTGATATTATTTCTTTAAATTTAAAATTAATTCCTGGGCAAGTAACTGGCCGATGCAACTCATTTTTAGATTTTCAGATTAGTGATTAACGGACATGTGTCCTATGAGCTCCGCTAACCATCCACCTATATTGCATTCACTTTTAACTGACTGGTTTGAATTGACGTTGCTCTAATAAACATGAGGGCTATTAGTGATGGATTTAGTAACCTTAAATGACGATCAAAGGACAAGGATAAGGCGGCTCTGCATTACCCTTATTCATACCATGCCAATGTGAACATTTTCAGCACTGACAAATGTAAAATGCGTCAAGCCTACTGCACCATGGTGTTTGAGAAATATCAGAATCAAAACTTATCTAATGACATAAGCAAACTTGACATACTTAGACCGATAATGTAAGTCGATCACGTTAAGTCCAACATATTACCGAACTATTTATATATCTTGAACTACATACAAATACTAAATATAAGCCTGAATGATTCAAATACGTATAGATTAATAATAAGATAATTATGTAAAGTAAATATTGATGGAAAATATATCAATAATCGTTTCCATTAATGATATTTAAAACAATTTCAATGCATTCATTCCATCTAGAAACACATTTGAAATATTATATTTAATACAGAAATATTTTCTATTGAAGTTATGAATGTAAATAAGATGACATTTATATGAAAGTTTTTTTTTTTAGTTTTGATAGTTTTCTATTTAAAATTCGTATAACTTGATGCCTCTAGTAAAAATATCAGTTCTCGGATCAATGCCAAAAGAATGGGATGGATCTGTAAGAAGCAAGTAGAAGAGAAATTAAGATATATCACTTGAGGTCAAAAAAGTTGTGAACTTTCTATAAATCTTGGCAATAAACATTCAGAAAGGATGCACCCAAAACTCCTTAATGGTTATAAATTGAATTCAAGGGACTATTTTTCCTTTAATTAGTTTATTATATTTATTTGAAAAATTTTCAGCAAAAAAATGTATATTGTTAACGCAATTAGAAGGAACACGAGGGCTATTGGCTGTAGACCACGTAATTTTGAGCCTCGACCAAGTGACGAAGACAACATCTTATCTAGCTCCTTCTTCTTTTAACTTCCACACCATGCCAATGGGAGTAATTGAGACCTCGACCAGATTTAATGTGAATCAGTCCCGCTACACGCCGGGTCTTAAAATGGCATCAGAGCTCGAACCCACGACTCGATTGAAATAACCCCATCCTCGAGTTCTCGACCACTGCCACAGCACAAAAATATGTTCTACGTAATTAAAAAGTAGGTAGCATTTCTGTCAAAACATGTTATTCTAATCCTGTATAACGAAAATGAATTTACCTAACTATTTTCCGTCGAAATAAAGAAAGATATTATTTGAAGAAATATTTACGATCAGATAATTCATTGACGGTAGAATAATCCATACTTACGTGTCATTACCTTCTTTTATACAGCAATTACTAAGAAATAAATTACATTAATTATTAAACAGTTCTTTTAGAAGACAAAAATATCAAAAAAATGAAAATGATAATTTAATCAATTTACCAAACGCGAGCAAATAAACTACAAAAATTTTTGCTCTTGAGATCGTCATTTGTTAATGTTTTGAAATTGCTCTTTCATGAGTTAGGAGGAACAAACAATAATAAACAGAGTAAAACAATCCTTTTTACTAACACTAATGATGAAAAATGATTATTACAAACCAAGCAGTTCTTCGAATTAAAGTGTCAAGGAAGAATTTAATTATAGAAAAAGCATGAAAGTATGCTTTTCTTAAGATTCGATGAAACTTTAATTTGTAAGATCTAGGTGATAAATTGCAACTGGAACTGACGAAACCTGAGAAAAATGAAAGAAGTCATTACTTTGGAATAAAATTAGATAAACAAATAGAAGAGAACTTATCCTCCGAAGAAATTAAATCTTTTGAGAAATACTTTCCTAATTGTTGGTGCGTCTCCGGATATAAATTTCCTGAGGAACAAAAAGATAAAGAAAAGAAGTATATATCGGAATTGATTGTTATTGTATTACGAGGGACATAAAACACGGTCTTCTTCCAGTGCTAGACTAACAACGTGTAAAACGTTTGATTCTGAAGAATCGAAAGAAACCTTTTTTCTAAAACTAATGCGAAAGTAAGATAAATAAAAATGTTTCAACTATTTTCATTTTATTTCTTCCGTTTTCTTTTTCTTTTGCATTTACTCTTTTAGTTTTATTATTTATTTCTTTTTCGTATTCCAGTTGCTATTACATTCGTAAAGATATATGAAACCTTCTTCGAGAGTAGATGAGTAGTGGGATCAAGAGTATAAAAGAATAGAATGGGAAAAACAAACCGAGTGAGCAATGGGAAGAAAAAACGTGTTCATCATTTGCTAGACAAAAAGAGAAAAAAAATATATCCAACTCGAGATCATAGAAGTTGATAGGAAATTGTTTTGGTGACAGACCGGAATCGTCAAAAGAGGACAAGAAATACTTCAGAAACTGCGCGAGGTATTGTGAATCCTCTCTAATATAAGAAAAAAAACGAGGAATTCTGACGAATTGGTTTCTTGTCCTTATCAACAAGGAACATAATCAACCGCCCATTCGAAGTTGAAGTTGAATGGAAGAAACGTTCCCTCAGGGATTCGTTTCTTTTCTGTAAAGTCTTCAGTAAAACTTCAAAAACGTTCTGACGATTTTTTTCCTTTTGTGACAAAGAATTTTACAAAAAAAAAAAAAAAAATAAAACTCGCTTTTAGATTTTATTTTCAACACCATAATTTTATATATTTTTGAAATTGAAAACATCTTACATCCCTTTTTTGTTAAGGATTCAATATTCCCCCGCGTGCAATAGTTCCCTAAAGAATAGACTTTTTATTTAATTTTTCTCTATGTCTTCAATATATTCATTTTTATATCTATTGATTTTTTAATTGCTTACAATATTAGAAAACTCCAAGGGATAAAGTATTTACTTTTCAGTTGAAGAGGGCAAACAGATGAAGGTTTTTGAAGATAATCTTTATTTTTAAATGTTTATTTTCTGTGAATGATGCTATTCGCCCCCCCCCTTTTTAGTTCATATTTTGGAATGTCTGTGTTTTCAAAATTTAATAATCTTCCTCCTTTGTAGAATACCTATTTTTATGGGGATTTATTTCAATATATGTTAACCGCACCAGTTTGATGTAAGTGTCCCTTCAGTGAGAGGATAGGTATTTATTATAAAAAATATTTTGATGCTACTTTTTATTCGTGTTTACTTGTAAATTTACATATTATTTAATTATTTAAAACAGCATTCCTAAGGAATAATATTTGTAATTGAGAAATTAGATATTGTAAAAGTTAGAATAATATTCTAAATGCAAAATGTTCTTTCTGAAAAAAATCTCGTAGAATGATCTAGAAACTATATAAATTCATTTAGCATATGCAAGAAAAAATATTAAGCGATTACCGCATGCAATTTGTAACAAATTATTTGCTGGAATTTATTTGAAATCAAATATTGTATTTTTACAGTGTATATTAACATTATTTGAAGCATGCAGAAAATGCGTGTTACTTGTCTAATATTTTCAAAACTAAAATTGTCTTTTCAGTTATAATAAATATTCACTACACAATGTTTTTTTTCTAACGTTTGATCATTTCGATACACACTTTATACTGTCAAATTTAAGGTAAAACCATACAAACATAAACATAAACAACAAACTCATTCCTAAAAATAGAGAATAAACTAAGTATCACAAAAAGAGATACAAAGTTGAGAAATAAAAAAAATAAGATAGTCTTAGGATAAGATAAGGGGTGACACTATCCTACAACTTCTTACTCAAGTGAGATAAATATTATCTCTCTTCCCACTTTCTAGTTTCTTTTCTTTTTTTTCCTCAGAGTATATTACTTTTTGTCGGAAATACATGCTTTTAAAACGAAGCTGTTGCAAAATATTTTCTTTTTTGGTGATGTATTTTAGAGACACAGTAGAAAACTATTGTCAAAAATTAATAAAGTTCGACTCTTCCAATTCATTTTATTTTATTTAGGTGCATCATAATCTTCTTCTTTGAAATGAAAATATGTTAAGAGATTGATGAAATACACTTAAAATACATGTGATTATAATACTATGAGGAAAACGAATTTTAGAATTCTCTATGTATTTTACATTTTACATTGTCTGAACCATTACGCATAATTTACGTTTCATTTTTTTAGAATAATTTCGAAAGCAATTAGCAAGGATCCAATATTGTGGTATCTAATTTCATTTTACAACAAAACGATCAACTGTATTAATTTGAGGTTGAAATTTGTTTTTCTTAGATATAAGTAATTCAAGCTATCAAAAAATAAAAATTTGGAACTGAATAATACAAATGAGGGGGATAAAATTTAAACTAATTAATATAATTAAGTGTGACAAATTTGACTTTAAGTAATATAAGTAAATGGGGAAGTTCCCAAAAAACTGTATAAGAAGGCTTAAAAACTATCATTTCGATGGAAACAACAATTTATGAACAAAACCTTACAGAAAAATAAAAATTAACAGATAAACATCAGCTGACGACTTGAACAGCTAAAATAAAGATGTGGAAACTGGAGATGGAAGAAGTGCAAATCTCGTGACTGAACCTGTCCTTCATTTACCTGCGGCAGAAGAACTTGAAATATTTTCTTTACCTCTGTTCATTCGCACTCGGCCAGTTCTCTTCTTCACATTTTCCGGCTAATTTTCATGATGGTAAGGTCACAAAATGCCATATGAGTAATTGAAATTTAAATTTAAACACACACTTGGAGAACTATATATTATTGCAGAGTTTTATTGATATATATAAACAAGAATAACGCCAATTAATTTTTATTCTTTTTCAATCTAATTAAAATCATACACATAAATATAGTAATAAATCTCATAACTTACGAAGATAAGTATTTATAATTTTACAGATTTAAGTAACATAGTTTACTTCTCTGAAAAAAGATAGTTGCAAAATTAATTGCAATTAATTTTATGGAATCTCAACTTGAGATTACGAGGTCCATCATCAATAACCCTCGTGTTGCTTCTAGTGCGACGTTAATAAAAACTAAACTAAAACTGAACTTGAAAGTATATTAATTTAAAATGGAAATTGTTTCAAATAATCATATATATTTGTATTTGAATTTGTATACGCAAAGTTACATTTCCTTACATTTAGTGCAAACATATTTTAATAGTGTGTCTTTTATATAAGAGGAATTACTAAGAATAGAAGCAAAATCATGTATGGAGATTTCTATTTTTAAATGTTAATTGGGTGATTCTATTTTTCTAACGCTATAACATTCAGTCTTGTGCATTTTCTTTCAGCACATAGTTCAAAGCATGTGTGTTATGATACTAAACACTGATGCAAATTCTGAAGAAATTATGTAAAGAATTTTGAGAAATCGTTATTAAGACGATGTAAAATATGAAAAATTATATTTCAGAGAAAAATGCATTAAGAGATTTAAAATCAAAAGTTTAAAAAATTGTATTATTAAAAAGACTTAAATCCCTCTATATCAAAAGAATAAACAGTTTTTAATGCACGTGTCAGTGTTACATATTTTTTCAAATTTTCATATCAATAATATGTTGGCAATAACTTCTTTAAACATCTAAATACGCATATTGTTAAAATGCTTGTAATAAATTTCAAAAAACACATTAGAAAAAAAATTTATTTTATTAAATGTAATAATTTGTGACATATAAATGCAAATATTCATTTTTCCTTAATATTTTAAAACTTAAGAAAATTATAATTTTTAAAATATTTGTAGTATTTTGACAATAAATTCTTATGGAAAAGCTTTTAAAAAATGTTATTTGTCATAAAGGAAATAAAAACATAAATCAAACAGAGGCAGACTTGAAAATCCTCTTTACGAATATACTAGATCTTCTTTTTTTCATCGGTAATGCATTTTGCTTTCTACGTTGTTTTTTTTTTCCCGAAACAATTTTATAGACGCTAAGGAATGTATACAGATGTTGAAATACACTGCTTATTAAAATTTATAAACTCGTGTAAAATATTTCCAAGATGGGAAATTGTGATTTAAATTTACTGGCAATAGGCCACTACATCCTGAATTAAAAAGTATTACAGCTAATAAAGGAACTAAAGGAAATGTTTCAAGTCCAATAAATATATCTTTCCGTAAAGTATTCCATAACAAGCTAATGTACCTTTCATTCCAGTTCTGTGTCTTGCTATGGAGATGTTTTAGTGCAAAGGTTCAGTACGCAGTTTTAAATTCGTCCAGGTCTATTTTCTTTGAGTAGACTCTCTGTAGTTTTCACCTTTTGAAAATGACACCAACTTTCATAGCTTTCGGGACACTGAACGTGCAAAGGACTGTTCTTGCCAAATATACCTACTGAGATAAAATACAGCTATTTCAACGCTCATTACCTTTTGGAGATTATTGGCATTGCGTCGTACAGGAATGCCATAATAATTTTGAATTTTATCTACCAATTCATCTGTTAATTTACCTTTTCCTCACAAATATTTTGTTTTCTTCTAATAATGTAACCACGCAGCTATACGTTTCTTAACATGTTTTATGTACTCGAGTCTGATTAGCGTATGGACAGTATGAAAAGTGTTTTAAATCTTCATATCCTTTAGAGTCACTATTACCATAATATTCCTTATCCGACCCATTTTTTGTATTGGATCATTCAAAAATACGGTAGGTACCAACATAATTCCAGTTTCCATCAGAACCTTTATAATTACCACAGATAACCGGTCAATTGAAAAGTCCCCGGCCTGAAACATAGATGACGCTACTAGAATTAAATCCATATGTGTTTTAGTTAGCCCTAACCCTCAAAAGATGCGTGTATAAATTTGACAGCTGTCGGATCATTAGTTTGTGAATTATAGCATTTTGAGTGAAGCAACTTTTGTTATTGTGAAAAAAAATGGATAAAAAAGAGTTTCGCGTGTTGATAAAATATTGCTTTTTGAAGGGAAAAAATACAGTTGAAGCAAAAACTTGGCTTGATGCCGAGTTTCCAGACACTGCCCCAGGAAAATCAACCATCAAGGATTGGTATGCTAAGTTTAGAAGTGGTGAAATGAGCACCGAAGATGGTGAACGCAGTGGACGCCCAATAGAGGTTGTTACCGACGAAAACTTAAAAAAATCCACGAAATGATTTTGAATGACCTTAAATTGAAATTGAATGAAATAGCAGACACTCTAAAGATATCAACTGAACGTGTACATCATATCATTCACGAATATTTGGCTATGAGAAAGCTCTGAGCAAAGTGGGTGCCGCGCGAGCTCACTTTTGACCAAAAACAACGACGAGTTGATGATTCGGAGCAATGTTTGAAGATGATCAAGCGTAATGAACCCGAGTTTTTGCATCGATATGTGACAATGGATGAAACATGGCTCCATCATTTCACTCCGAAGTCTAATCGACAGTCATCCGAGTGGACTGCACACGATGAACCCGCTCCAAAGCGTGGGAAAACGCAACAGTCGGCTGGAAAGGTTATGGCGTCTATATTTGGGATGCGCATGGAATAATTTTCATTGACTACCTTGAAAAAGGAAGGACCATCAACAGCGACTATTACATAGCATTATTGGACCATTTGAAGGACGAAATCGCCGAAAAACGGCCGCATTTGAAGAAAAAGAAAGTGCTGCTTCACCAAGACAATGCACCGTGTCAGAAGTCAGTGACAACGATGGCAAAAATCCATGAATTGGGCTTCGAATTGCTTCCTCTCCACCGTATTCTCCAGATCTTGCCCCTAGCGACTATTTCCTGTTCTCAGATCTCAAAAGAATGCTCGCTGGAAAGAAACTTTCGTCGAATGAAGAGGTGATCGCCGAAACTGAGGCTTATTTTGAAGCAAAGGACAAATCGTAGTACAAAAATGGTATCGAAAAATCGAGGGTCGCTATAATCAGTGTATCACCCTTGAAGGGAATTATGTTGAATAAAAAAAACTAATTTTGCCAAAAAAATGTATTTTACTATGGTAGGCCGGGGACTTTTCAATTGACCTTTTATGTTCGACTGACCTTATGCTGCACTATTTTGAATAACGTTTACTACACCTAAACTCGTGTTGGTATCGATTGATATAGCACTTACACAACCATTCTATGATGAGTAACCTCTGCGTTGCCAAATGCCTTCAATGGAAGTTACACATTCTGTGAAATCACTTGTATGTTTAATTTCGTAAAAGGAAGAGTTTATGTTTTCTTGGGAACAGCGTTCAACTACTTTCAGTAAGTTCCTCTCTTGAATGCGGAAAGCAAGCTTTGACAGAAAAGGTAAGACTACGAAAGCACATAACTTTTTCCCCAGCTGAAAAGACTTTTCCAATTACCCTTAAACCCAAAACAATAGAATAATTTATGAAGAAAGAGCTATTATTTATCTTCTTTGTAGAAGGAAAGCTTTCAAGAAAGAGCAGTGTTTGCACTTCGGGGGCATATTTGTGCATAATCCATTAACAGAGTCTTCTATCAGTTCCAATAATTTAGAAAAACATTTCGGGCAATGAACCATGACAAATAAGGAAAATAAGTTTATCGAATTGGCAATTACTTCATCTTGAAATTTATCACACTTGCTTTCAAAGTAATTTTCCTCTGGAATATGACTAGGTTTCAATTATTCGGCACGAGTAGGTCTCAATGTTACGAAGATCAGATGTTCCAACATTATCTCTATTGGCAGCACCAACGTTGAAGTGATTTCCATTAAATTGTTGCTTAGATGCTTAGATTTTGTATTGGGTATACTTAATTAATATTTTGGTTTTAAAAAGACATCTTTTTCGGAAATATATCTAAATAAAATGTTAAAACTGAAGTGAAAAATAATTAGTAAGAGTGTAAAGAAATCAGAAATCAACAACAAATGTGCGAAATAGTTGACATTTTTTAATGCACTTATGAACCAAAATTGGTTTTTAAAAAATGTGTCAAAAGGTCTCATTTTAAGCTTATTTCATAAATAATTTTCAAATAAACTAAATAAAATGTCAAAAAAAAGTAAAAGTTTTCTGAAATGCTTAGAATTCCTGTTCCGATATCTAACTTCTTTTTTGATCTTGTAATTGGAGTAGAAACAAAAGTAAGGCATTTTTAGAAAGCAGAAGGCTTAAGTATTTAGAATGAGGTATAAGTAAATTCGCTATTTTTTGTTATAAAAATTGGTGTTAAGTCTAATTTGAGCATGAAATTGAATAATTATTTCAATTTGTAAATGGTTTTGACAAAGAAACTTAATTCAATAACTGAATTTTATATACATCTTTTTTATTTATGATGTAGACTAACAATGACCTTTCAGATGTGCAGCTTAAATTTATAAATTCAAAAAAGATTTAAAAGTATTATGAATTATTTATACAGGTTTAAAGTGCAAAAAGGCTCTTTATAAAATTATTATACCAACCTCAGTAAGGTAATTGAGACAAAAAAATGCTTCAAAACTTGCATTTTAATCTTTCGCTGTTAAATATAGGGGGTATTTCGCTGAATCCAATGGTATATTATTTGAGAATTTGTTCAGCTTAACTTTCTAAAACTGAATTTTGAAATTGTAAGCAAATTTATCCAAAATAGAGAAAAATATCTGTATTTGCGGTTTTCACAAAATGTGCTTTTTTAGGATTTTAATAAATTTTCTTCAAAATCTGCTTTATCCATAGTACTGATAACTACGACATTATAAAATGAGATTATTTTAATGCTCTAAACATAACTTTCGTTCCTAATAAACTCAACTTAAGTTTAGATATGGTACAGTATTTGAATAAAAGTATAGCAAACTTGAATCATAAAATTAAAAAAAAATCTTCAGGAAATTCAACTTTAAATATTATAATTGTGTTCGGTGTATAGAGATTTATGTTTACTACTCTGAAAAAATTCATAAATGCTGTAGAATTTATGCAAGATGTACCAAAAGTTGTTAAATACACAACTTTTACAAATGTAAATACTGCTATTGATTATTAATTTGTCATTATTTTTATTAATTGGACTTACTTTGCATAAACACACACACACGCAAACAAAGGGAATATTATTTAAATTTGATGTGAATTTAAGGACATCGAAGGCATTTAAATTACCTTAATAATATTTAAATATTTCTTTCATATCAATATATATTCGTAACTTATGCTTTTTGAATACAAAAAATTAGTTTTTGAAGAGATCACTTAAAAAAAAGTTGTTCCTAAATGTGATTTGGAGCTTATAAAAATTCTTCTAACATTACCCACTGACTATGTCAGCTTTCACTGTTCCTGACGTAACAAGTTGGACAGAAACCTTCACAATTTCATTAAAGAGGGCTTTTGTGTACATTAAGTCTTAGATTTCTAGTCCAAATTGCATACCATCTTCCTCCTTATGATTTGTGTCCCAAGTGTATCAGCGGGAGGGGTAGACAAAATCCCATTGGATAACATGCAGCACCTCGACTGGCTTATGACCTCGGCAACATCTGTGCACCAGCGTACAACTAATAAAAAAGCAAAGGTAAAAAAACAATAGACGGGACTAATCGCATTAGATTCTCTCCTGGCCCATGTCCCAGGAGATTATTATTCTTTTCCTTTTATACTTTTCCATTTATTTATCTACTTTCCTAGGGGGTCTGGGAATCAAAAAGAATCATCCAGCAACAGACAACGGTCGAAGAATCCCCCCGTATGTCTATTTATGGCTTTCTGGATCTTACTGTGAATTCTTCTGGCCCCCAACATCTAGAGGGTGCCATAAACGGAATTATGAACGCGCTTACGATCATTTAATATTTTACGGATCTTTCCTTCCACGCAGTTCCAGAAGTTTTTATGACAGGTGAAGGTGCATTTTTGACCGAGATAGAAGACGACACGCATTCTATTACGCCGGGTGGGTTTGATTGCGATATGGATTACTGTGGAGATTGGACCACACAATTTCGTCATGCTGGCTTAAAGATTTAGAGCAGAAAACGATCGAAACTTAAAGGAATAGGGTGTAACAAAAACGTTTCCTGGTGGACTTGGAAAGGTTTTCTACAGCATTAAATTTTGAAATCTGAAACCTATTCCCAATATATTAATAGTTTTTTTTTTGAAAAAAAAATAATTCGTTATAACTTCTACGGCTTTTTAAAGACTGAAAATGTTTCTACGCTTATAATAGATTTTGATGTAATTGTTGTTAAGGTCTTTATTTATCTTTTTACTGATTTCGTAATTAGAATGAATATTTTAAAAACTACAAATATTATATGATATCATAATTACAAATATTGACTTATTTTATAATGTTCCAGAAAAATATACGTTCATTAAAAATCTGAGCTTTGTAATATAATACAAGAAGCCTTAAAATTGTATTGAACTTCCTTTTTTGTTCAGATTGCAACTGTTTCTTAGTGAATATAATTCTCTAACATAGAATTAAGAAATTCCTTAAGTTTTAATTCATTATATATTGGTATACATTTAATTCAATTGTTCTAATACTGTTATTAGGAAATTTAAGTCTTTTTTTATTTATCCAAGCAGAACACACATTATGTAACAATTTCAACTTCCACTTGTGCATAGTATATTTTAATTTTTCAGATAAAGAAAGTTAATTATTTCTTTTAATTTTAAGGCTATTATTTAGTACAAATATGTTTTTATCCTATCTTTAAATATATACATTTGGAAAATCTGACTGAGACTAATTTTAAATTGCTTTTTTACTTCTATTATTTTTCAAATTTTTTTTACACTACATCTATTACTCCCTATTAAACTTTACTACTTTCAAAACAGTCATTTTCACGTTGTTTTGGTGTAATTAAAGTTTTTATTATTAACTCCAAATTATGAACGGGATAAAATTACTTCAATGTATAAGATTGACGAGCATTCATAGGAAGCAATCATGTGGGATCGACTTGAATCAAAGATTCAAAATGCAAAGATCTTCCTTGTAAGCACCCAAAAGTAACATCTGGCACCAATCCCAAATGTCTTGAATTCCTAAAGAAAAACCGATAATGACCTTGAAATATTTCTGTTGTGAAAAAATTTATTACCGGTCGTCTGCTTAAAATATTGGAAATTCAATTTTTTTCAGTCCCCCAGCAGAGATTTTATCAGTTTTTCACGCTACACTCCCTGATATTCTTTTCAAAAATTGAATTACGAAACTAATGTATCCTCATATTTTATTTTATTATTATATCTTAAAATCTTTAAAATTCATTTATATAACAAACTATTTTAATTTAATTAATTCACGTTTGTCTTCGTTTTTATTTAATGCTATAAAAGTGAAAAAAGGATGAAATGTAATTTTATTCTTCATTAACTAGATCATGATCTCATACCTTATCGGATACACATAAATTCATTTTATTGCAGTATTTATAGTACTTGAATAATTTTTTAATATTTCTATTGTCCATATCAGAATAATACAAATATACTGAAGATTTCATACAACCAAAGACCGTAAGCAGGATTTTTAAGTGCTTATTGGGGAGTTTTTAGAACTTAAAAGTGTGAATATATATAACACACTTTTGCATATATATAACGAATGAATATATATAACGCATATATACTGTTGTTTTTTCAAAAGGGAACAATCGAAATAAAAAATTAAAGTAGAGTAGAAAAACTCTTTACCGAATAATGAATAAATAATTCAATAACTATTGAATTCCTAACGAAACATGAATATTAATACTGGGGACTGATTTGTGGGCTTAAACATATGTTCTATGGTATCAACCCTCCTACAGTGCATCTTACTGGGCAAAAACTGGATCAATCCAAAATATAATTTGTAATAGATTATGCAAGATAGACAAGAAATGTAGAGACAAGATACCCCAATTATAAAAATTTAAAGCACATTTTTCCTATTAAAATTTTAAATAAAAAGTTATTGCAAAAACATACCTAAATCAAAAATAATAAAAAGATTGAAGTCTTCTTAAAATAGATGTGAAAACCCCAATTCAAAACAATGAAAAGGTCTTGTATCTATGATATATAAGTATGCAAGTGATAAAGATCCATAATATAAATGGTTAAGAAACCATTTAATTAGGGATATCGAAAATTTTGTGTTGCTTCCAATATGATGCAAATATCAATAACGATTAATTAGGTATAGTAAGAAATGTTTCTGCATATAGAATATTGAATACAAATTTCACCAGTAAAAACAAATTAATACCAAAAGTAAAATCTATAAAACATGTTTAAATAATACGAAACTTCAATTTTAGTTGTAAAAAATTCCATTCAGTACTATAAATAAATCATGTGTCTGTAAATGTAAACTATGTGCAAATTCAAGAATTTTTCACAGCTAGACTAACTACTAACTAGCTGTATATAATATATATATATATATATACAGGTGGTTATCAAAATAATGGAAACACCTGTGAATAAAAGCGACATTTTTAATGCTCCTTGTAAGCATTAAAATATAATAATAACTACCATTTTTTATAAATAATTATATATATATATAAATACATATTCTTGTAGTATGTGTTAGCTTTATTGAAGTTCTGTAAGCCTTGGATATTTTTCAGGAGCATAAAATGTCGGACCTCTAAGATTTTTAAAGCTGCCAAATTGTAGAAATTGTTAGCAGGAGCAAGTGTGACCAGAAATCCCAACTTTTAGGCGTTTCTAGAGGTACGGCGTTTAAAGTCTTGACAGTATACACACAGCACAGCAAGACAAGCTTGGCGAAGCAGAATAGAGGACGGAAAGAGAAACTCAGTCAAAGAGACCTAAGGGTATCGAATGGGATGGAATATCTAAAAAGCGAACAACTGCAGCAAAAGTGACCGCAGAGCTCAATGAGCATTCGGATTCTCTAGTTTCAATGATTACAGCTAAAAGGCTCCTTCATAAACAAAACATTCACGGCAGGGCCGCAATTCCCATGCCACTTGTTACAGATGTTAATGCCAAACGTCATCTACAGTGGTGTCACACCTGGTCGATTGATAAGTGGAAGAAAGTAATATGGTATGACGAATCGCCTTTCACACTTTCCCCTACAACAAGTCGGGTGTATGCTTGCAGGACATCTGCACAAGCGTATGATCGTGATTGTCTTCTTCCAACTGTCAAGTATGGAGGTAAATCTGGCATTATTTGGGCAGACGTGTCGTGATCTGTTGGCCAATCGTAACCCAGAAAGGAAGTATCACTGGGGAGATGTATAGATAAATTTTAGTGGACCAGGTCCATCCTATTATGCAAACTTTGTTTAATGCAGGAAATGGAATTTTTCAGAATGATAATGCTCCTATCCATGAAGCGGAGCTTGTCCAATCATGGTTTGATGAACACGAGGATGAATTTAAACATCTATCTTGGCCCACACAGTCACCCGACCTCAATATGTTTGAACCATTATGGTCTATTTTAGAGCGTTCAATACGGAATTGATATCCTCCACTGGCATCTCTCCCAGAACTTTCACAATATCTCCATGATGAATGGTACAATATTCCTCTAAACATTATTCAGCACTTGTATGAATCGATTCCTAGGCGAATAAAAGCTGTATTACATATTAAAAGTGGTCTTACACCTTACTAATAAATGATTTTTTATAAATCTAAGGTGTTTCCATTATCTTGATAATCACCTATATATATATATATATAGGTGATATATATAAATATATTAGGTTGTCAAGTATGAAATGGAGCAAAAAATGTACATAATTGAATTCGAATTTTTTCCATTAAAACCTTTTTCTTTTTACTCAAAGTATGCACCCATATTATCGATACAATTTTGCCATTTTAGAAGTAACTCATTTATTTTTTTGCTGTAGAAGCTTAAATCACTAGAGTCGCTGAACTCTTGAAACGCCATTTTGACAGCCTGTGCGGAATTGAATTTTTTTCCAGATAAAAAGTAGTTTAAATTTTGAAAGAAATGATAGTCAGTGGGAGCAAAGTCTGGTGAGTACGGGGGGTGACGGAGAGTTTCCAACTTCCACTTCTGTAGCTTTGACACGGTCATTCGTGCGGCATGTGGTCGAGCGTTATCGTGCAGGAAAATTGGAGTCATCCGTTTGGCTGTTTAATCGCAAGATTTCTCATCATTTCGTCTAGTTGATGACAGTAGACATTCGCTGTGAACGATTGGCCAGGTTTCATAAAACTGTGGTGGATGACACCTGAGCCAGACCACCAAACGGTGACCATCAGCTTCTTCTGGTGTATGTACCGTTTCGGACAGTGTTTTGGTGGTCCATCTTTGTCCAACCATTGCGATGAACGCTTACGATTATCCTACATGATCAATTTTTCATCGCACGTAATGATTTGATTGAGAAATGGTTCGGCTTTGTTGCGAGAAAGAAGAGAAAGAGTTTTCGTTCCTTCTGTGCATCAGTCAATTCATGCGGTACCCACTTGTCCAGAATTTTCACTTTATCGATTTGTGCCAAATAAGTCAAGATTGTTTGCTTTCATACATTGTACACTAATGATAATTCAAGTGCACTTTGGTTGGGAATTCGCTTCCACAGTGGCTTTTTGGACGTTATTATCCACCTTGTATTGGGTCGACCACGTGGTTCATTAGACAGGTCGAAATCTCCCGAACGAAATTTCTTAAGCCAACGGACTACAGTCGCGTTTGTAGCCACTAGAATGGTGAACGCACTATTGATATTGGAGACTACCTGCCGTGAAGTGGCTCCACGGTGGAACTCAAACTTCAACAACACACGAATTTCGCTGATTACCATGGTCTCACTTAATCGCCTGTAGTAAAAAAATTGCAAATTTTTTTCAAACTGAAATTTGCGTTGAAAACAGGAAAAGATATACCTTTCACGCGAAAAACAAATTATGCCAAAATACGGCGTCTAAATGAGGTTGTGTGCAATTGAAATAAATAACATGAACTTTGCTCCATTTCATACTTGACAACCTAATATATACATACATATATATATATATATATATATATATATATATATATATATATATGTATATGTGTGCTTGTATATATATATATATATATATGTATATGTGTGTTTGTATATATATATATATATACAAACACACACGTGTGTGTGTTACTCACAAATTACAATACACTACACGCGTTACAAATTTCAAATTTCGAAAGCCAAATGCATATATGAAGAATTATGTCATTCTTGAATTTTTACAATTTTTAAGATTTTTTTTAAAAAAAATTAACCCTTTCTTTAATAAAATTCAAAGCTCAAAATATGTTGAAATTTTTTCAAAATGTTGAGATTTTTATTTAATTTTTTTTTTTTATCTGTGTTCTCTTAGATTTTTTTCTGTTGCAAATTTACAGTTATTTCTGGAGAATGTTCGAGACTTAAATGAGCCATGAATCTAAAGTTTGTATTTAATGTATAATTAAGCTAACAATTAAGGTATTGAAATCGTTTTAAAATATTCAAATATCTAAATTGAAATATATAAATGCAAATATTAACTTCATGATATAACTATGTAAATGCATTTTTTCTTGAAGACTTAATATAACATGTACAATGTTTCATTTATATTCGTAAGTATATTTGGAATAATTTGATGGCCACGTATCTTAAATATTATTATGTTTTGAAAGTTGATATTGTCATTAAGATTTCTGATTGCACAGTGTTCTTTCAATTATTTATTTTTCTCGATGTCCTAAAATATTTTCTTACAATTCATCGAACAAATAGTTAACACTACGGGAGTTTGAAATTTGGCTAATAATAATTAATAATTATTATAAAACTATTAGAATTAACAAACAGATTTATTTTTGTCTCTTCAAATAAATTCTGTAACTGTTACAGCGCATTTTTTTATGTTAATTTTTTTTTCGATACTAATGATGATTTCTGATTTTTTTTGCATTAAAATATAGTCCTTAAAATAAAAAAAAAATGCATGCAAGTATTTAAAAATGAATCTATATCACTTTAAAAATCGAAATGCAGAAACACATTGCTTAAGTTAAGTGCTTAAAACTTTTGAAAAGTGGGGATAACGTTCTAGCGTTTACCTATTTCAATCTTTTAACGTTAAAACACTAAAAAAAACTTTTTTCGGAGAATAAAAAATGGTAAATAAATACCAATAACAGCAGTTATTTTAAATCACTGTTATTTTTTTTATCCTAATTCGTTCTTAAAACCTTGTAAAAGAAAACCATTACACGAAAAGGTCTTGTTTTTCTTACTCCCCATAAACAGTACGACCTTACCGTATGCCTTGCAACGATGCATACTGGAAACACAGGTGGCTTGTTCCAATAGATTTAACCGACTCTGTAATTACCCACAGCATCGTTAAATTTAATGTTTCATACAATCTTAGTAAATCCCTGCTTCGCTGCTCAGCTGGTGAATAACTTTCCTCGGTTAATGCCATAAACATAAGCCCCTACGAATTTTGTGTTTGGATGAAGAATGTTCTTTATGGGGTGTATTCGCTTCACAGCTTGGTAGCATAAGTCAATGCATGTGAGATTTTATTACTTTGTTAATCTAAATTACTTCCTAATTAAAGTGAAATAACATGTTAATGTATGAAAAATGACTCGGATTCATTTCCCACGTGCTTTGTGAGTTAGGAGTACTGGAAGTTGTTTGAAAACATTAGATTTTGGTGACGGAATTAGAAGTAGAAAGTTCGGAAGGTAAAAGAAGATTTGACAGAAATGGGCAGTTTCCGTGAATATATGAAGGGAAATTTAAAAGAAATACACTTAGGGGTTTTAAAAGCATATAAATTTACTCTTTCAAATCAACTGGAGATTTCGGAAGATGAATAACAATGAACCAGCTTTAAGTTCACATCCAAGCTCTTTTAAGCTTCTTTATGTACACTAATTTTTGATTATTATACTTACCGCTGAAAATTATGATTGCGTTATTTGTTTTAAAATTATTCATGTTTTTTTAAGAAGTATTCCAACCTATTTTCTATATGTGACTATTAATTCCTACAATATATCAGGGAGCTATTAATTCTGCCACAAATATGTTGATTAGCAGTTTATTTGCTGATGAGCAATTAAATTTGCGTATTTTCGGAACTTAAAATATGTGATGGTTATAATAATTTATACAACTTGCATCATTTGATAAAATATCTATAAAACTGGAAACATATTTATCTGCTTTTACATATAAAATACTTTTTTTTAGTCTAAAAGACAGCAATGAAAGTAATTCAATTAATTTAATATGTAAATACCAATTCAACAATAAAAATATTTTTTTTTGCATTAATGTATTTAATTATATCGAAAATTTCTACAGATAATTTAAAATGCCCCGTGTTTATAACGCATGTTAATTATGTAATAAGGTGTCTTTCTAGCATTCTCTTTTATTATTTACTAATATTTTTTATTAATAAGCATCATGCATAGAAATGCATCGTGTATACGTTGATTATTCTGTTAATTCATGTGTATGTATGTGTGGGAAAAGAAGAAAACCTTATAAATAAATCTTAAAGCATTATATTTAATCATTATATTTCTTTCCATACTTCTTTTTAGCTGTATGGATCTTTTTATATTATAGAATTTAGATTTAGGTATAGTTTAAGAAGAGATATGTTATTACTATAATCTTCATAATACCAACCATTAAAATAAAAAATGCTCATATTGTTTTAAACAAAAATTTAGCTTAGATGCAAACAAGTTACAAATAAACATAAGTAGAAAGCTTATATTAATATATACTATTACTTTTTATTTGTATTTATATTAACGAAGCAATTTAATATGCTACTTTAACACAGGTAGGTGAAGCTTCTACTAAGAATTGATTTTGCATGAAATGAAAAAATAGACGTGTTTGTATAGTCAAATTCTATTAGTATGAAAAATCAGAGAGTTGAATGCTTATGAATGTGTTATAAGACTTTTTTATTTAGCAAACAAAGCATATTTAAAATTTATTTGAGAGTAATCAGTGATCATAAAAAAGAGGAAATTAAACAAATTTTACGAAATATTTATAAAGAATTGAATTTTCCCTTCGAATTTTGTGTTTCGCAGAACACTACGCAATTTTTCTCAATATAGCTCCACAGAAGAGGAAGAAAATGAATAAAAGAAAACATTATAAAGTAACATAAAATATTGTGCATTGTCTTGTTGTCAAGGAAACCAGACTCATCGGATTAATGATAAAATTCGATGTTTTCACACACATATCAATCTTTAATAAACTAAACTTTGATATTTATATATGTTTATATTGTGAAAAACAAACTGGGGGAAATCTAAAAAATATTTGTATTCCAGAATTACAGAGTGTAAACAAAGGGAAAAAAGATATTATTAAAATATTTAAAGCAGGAATATAAGAAAAACATTTCTGAAGAGAAGACTTCAATCATTTTTGGAATTTTTCTAATCTTTAAAATTTTTGTTTTCAAATCAGGGACGAAATTAAAGCAGAACCAAAAAATTTATCTAGATTTTTTTATATGAGAGATTCGAGGTTATTTTATTTCATAAAGTTATTTTTACACCAAAATATTTTTTATTAAGGAACAAGTAGCTTTTTACACAAGAGTATATTTCTCCATTTACTTCAGGGAATAGAGTTTTGAATTTTAGAAAAAAATGTTTGTAGTTTTTGAAAATATTTCTTATGCAGAAACAAATTGAATTATTTATTTGAAAATGTTTCGGAAGCTACAGTAATTTATTTTTATTCACAAGGTTAATGCAGTTGCTGCTTTGCTATTTGGTTTCTAAATTAATAATCATGTCAAAGAAATGGTCGGCAATACATAAATTTTTACGATTTATATAAGCGTCTAAGCATCAAATGTTTTAAATATTTCGAAGACGAATATTCAATTTGAGACCATTTTGTTAAGAAGGATAAGGAACATTAAGGGTACTAGCACATGTGAGGAAAGGTAATAAAATACTGAATTTAAGACTTCTTGTTTTTGTAACATACATGTTTTAAAGTTATTAGTAGAGCTTAGATTTCATGAGTGTATTTTAATAATATTTTGATCATTTTAAAAAGATATAACAATAGTTTTTTTTTCTTTTTAAACTTGAGTTCTGAACCCAAATTTCAATTTTTAGATATATTTGCAATTAATTACAATTTATTTCTTAAATCTGTGAAACATTTTTCTCTTCTTGCATAAAAAAATCTAGAAAAATATGTGCACAGACTTTTCATAATATCTCTGAATATTTCCTTCGTAAAAAGTAAAGAACTTTGTAATTTTGGAAATTTTTCTGTTTCTTTACATAAAAAAAATATTTCTTAAGATTTAGCTATTATTTAGAAACAAAAATGTTTTATACCACTATATGCGTTTGTATCCTTAATAGAAGCATAACAAATTTAGAACCATTTAGTGTATTGGTGTTTAAATGGTACCGAAATGCAAATAAATCTAAGAAATTCTGTCTATATTCAACTAAGAAGAAAAGAAAGTTTATAATTAAGAAATAACTTTTATATTTCTATTGTGTTTGAATAAAATATCATTATTAGGTAAAAAAAATCTAAGTTTTATTAATAATTTCGAAAGATATATATGTATCACAAATCTTAAATACAGTATTTTTTTTTTTTTTTTTTTTTTTTTTTTTTTTTTTTTTTTTTTTTTTTTTTTTTTTTTTCATTTCGGGGAGAAGAAAAAAACAACCTGAACTTTAAATGTTTTGAAAAACGATAGAAATATTCTGGAGAATACTATGAGGCTGGTAATTAACTATTTATTCTATCATGAAAATAAATTAAATAAATATATTTAGAGAAAAAAGAACTAAATAATTCCATAAATTGGATAATTTTATGTAAGCATAAAAATATCAGAGTTATACAAAATTATTTATTTTGAGATTATTTTCATATGTTGAGAAATTATTCAAATTATCCCAATGATTGTTGTCTAGCACAATATATTTTGACCCAGTAAAATCTTTATATCATTTTAAAAATTTGGAGAAGTCAATGCTACTTATATGATTCTTTTCTTTTCTCTAATTTTTGTCCATAACACAAGAAATCTAGAGTTTTGTTAACTTCGATGCATTTTCACAACTTATTAATTGGGAGGTTTACAAGCAATTTTAATTTTCGGATTTCATGCAAGTTACACAATTCTTTCAAGCAAGTTCTTTATTCAACCCGTGCTAAAATTGAGATTACCTAACACAATTTTTTTTCTCTCAGAGCTTTTTGTTGAAACTTGAACTAAAAATAGAGTTTTGATTTATTCTTCGCAAGGAAATTGTATTGGAATATTTGATGAAATAGATGGTCATGTGGTAGCTCTTCATGAACTGCTTGCTACTTTCTTTTTTACTATACAACGAGGCTTCCAAAAGCCACTTGCACACCTCGCCCCGAAAGCGGCACTTCAAAACTACTAATTCCTGCAAAAGCGCATTTATGCAAATCACGAGAATTCTGTGGGCGTATCTGTAGTAATAGTATTTATACCTATGCAAATGTTAAAATAGCATACTCGCAACAAAAGCACCAACAAGAACAGCAAAACAACAAAAGAGAATACTAAGAGTACTTACTTTACCTATCCACATGCTAATATGATGATTCCGTTTACTGTCCTACGCCTCCCCTGGACCTGCATGGATTCATTGTTCTCCATTAACACCCTAGACCAGCTGAGTTTGTCCTGGACCCAAAGAAGTTATCTTGCAGAAGTCCAAAAGGATACACAACAGTTATTTTTCATCACGGTCTTCCAGCCTGACATTATAACATTGTGAGACAATCCCTTACCACTTTTTAGTTGTACTTTATTTATTAATTTTGTACTTTAGTTCTTGCCCCGTAACGTTATTCTTATTTCACAATAACATATAGGGCAAGTAAATAATATCTTAAATATTGTCTTGCATTTTTGCGACTTTTTTTATGAACTGAAGGTGATATATGTTTCACGCATTCAACTGCCCCTTCAGTCATGTACGTTAAGTTGACGAGAAAATTAACTAGATCTGTTCTTTGTGCCAAACTTTATTTCGTGATTACTTTATTCGAACAAATAATGTTTTAAAAATTCGATTTCTGTTTTTAATAAGTGAAGAAACTTGAAGGATGTATTGGTACTTATCAAAAGTATCTAAATAAAAAGGAGTACGGTAATTCAGCCCCTCTTTGGGTTTTTTGATTGATGAATGTTTGAGTCTTGTCTTTGTATAATAATTTAACTATCTTAAAAATTTTGTAGTAATTATCAGTAATGCAATAATTATTAGAGTAAGTTACATTTAAGATACCGAGACACAAAAATTCTGAAAAAATCGCATATTATTATTTTCCTGTAAAAAAATAAAGGGTGTTTTGCCGATTTCTTAGATGCACTTATTAAGATAATTTAATAAATAGAATGATCTAGAAAATTTAAATTTAAAATTATAAGGAAACGTGCCAAGCCGTAGAAAAAAATATCTGTAATCAAGGGTTTTTCTAGTTATGAATTTTTAAGTTATGTATGCCATAGATTTTACGGAAAAGATGAACCTATATAAAGGTGAGCTTATGACTTTCTAACACAAATACAGTTATTGAGTATTAATTGCTTATATATAATTATTTGTTTTTATAAATCTGATTTTATTTGCATAAATAGATACAAAAGTATACAGATGTTAAATATGCATAAATGTAGGGCTTCAAAGTTAAAATAGTGCTCCCATCTCTTTTAATTTTAAAAAGGCATGTTTATGTAAATCGGTGGAGGATAAATTCATTTTTCCTTTTCAAAGGCATATAAGTTATCTTAAAAGGGAGATAATTACATATTCCATGTTGCATACCCTAATTATAAGGCCCTCTATTGAAGTTTTGTGATTATATTTTCTTATAAGCCACTTAAATGAAAATAGTGTAGAAAAATATAAATCCTACTTGTGGCATGTTAGTTGTAAGCCGAGCAGACGCTGTGAATGGAATTTTTAGTGATACTGTGACGTTGGGTTATTCGCGATTTTCTCTTCACTAATCTTGGTGACCTTTTGGTAATTTTAATTGCATACAATTGCAACTCCTTGTCAACCAAATGAAAATGATTAGGGGAAGATAAGAAGCATAGTGAACTGAATTAGAGATACTGATACATAAACGAAATAGAAATGAACCGAAGAAAAATGGAAGACAGAGGATAATGACAAGCTTATAGAAGTTCTGGATTGGAGTGAATAATCAATTAAAAGTTTATATTGAAAGAAGTAGGTGAGTCCTGATCAGAATAATAGGAGTTTGTTCTACTATAACCTAGAAAGGTTTGAATCGGAATGACTGATTTGGTAAGGTAAGACTTTATTATTTGAAAATAAACTAGGATTAATTGAAAGGATTTGAATGAGAGTGATCTTGCAATTTTTTGATAGATATTGAAGTGTGTTGTACTTCGTTTAAGTATTTTTAATCGGAGTTTTGATCTTACTTACTATTTAATTAAAATTTCAGATGGCTATATAACTAAATAATAAAGGGAGGCCGTTACATTACTTGCAGTTTCACTTCAAATCTGGCTAATGAATGTACACCTATAAGTGACTCTTCTAAATAGGGAAAACTATTTTCTTACTAAAATTTTCTACCAAAGCCTCATCTTACTTACATTCTTGTAAAATGTATATCATTATCTGCGTGTACTTTAAAATGAATAAAGAAGAATAAAAATAACTAAATTGGTAGCTAATTCGATTTTTATATGAATTCTATTTTTCTTATAGTTTTGTTGTCAATATCTTATATTATATTCATCTTCGGCTTGAATAAACCGACCTTAATAAGAAATATGTTACCTTATTTATTACCTTACCTTACTGTGACTTATTAGTAGAATATATGTATGGGGAACCATTTATTAACATATCCATAACACTATCAGAGAATTTAAGAAAGAAAATTGTTTTTTCAGCGTTCCGAAGTCTAAATTCATTTATAATATAAACCACCATAGCCTAATGTTTACACATGTGCTAGATAAAATTGAACTCAAATGTACCTTTCATTATCTAATAACTTAAGAATATTAATTTTTATTTTAGATCTCAGTTTACTAGTAAAAATTAAAATGAAGAGCGCACACTAAGTTAAAGAATAAATATGCAAACTATTAGTTTCATAAAAATAATATAAAGCAAAATTTTGGGTTTTTAGAGAAATCCTTATCATTTAAAAGATTTAAAATGTATCATTATGTCTAAGAAACCAAGAAAATATAGTTAGCATATGTATTTATAGCATACAAATGCAATACTTCAGTGTATAAAATATTAATTTCGAATAAATGCAAAGATTTTCTCAATATAATATCTAAAATATTGAACATATTTTTTGCATATGCAGTGGATTATTAGTTTTATACTTGGAGAGAAACAGGGGTTGCTCAAAGGACTATATTCGTTTACTTCTTAGATTTTCTTGCCAATGTATTTATAAAATCAGTGATAAAAAACAATTATGTACATTATTTAAAATATAATAAATATTATTGTTTTAAAAAACATGTGTTAAATATATATTATTCATCTACCAGTTCAAACTAAATTCAAAACTTTAATTAAATAAGAATGTAGTTTAATTATGCGTTTTTAATCCTTGAACTCGAGTGTTCCAGGCTCCTTATTTGAACTTTTTTTGAGTTTGGCTTTTCGAAAATATAAAACAAAAATAATAAAATAATAAGAATAATTTAAATGAACTATTTGTTTCTATAAATGTATTATATTTGTTTTAAGAGAAAGTGTTAACCTTGTGTTCCAGTCACTAGCTTCAAAACCGATGGAACAAAAGCGCGAATCCTTATTTGCTATGTAATACGAATCAATAGGTGCTTCAAATCATTAAATTGAATTGACCGCAAACTCCACTTGAGACAAAGCGTGAAAGTACAGGTAGTAAAGTATCACATCAAGAGCAATCTATGTCAAATTTAAAATTTCAATAAAGTCACCAATAACATGGTTTTATTCTAATGTTAATCTATATCAATAAATTAGAGTTTATGTACATGTGTGAGTATTTGCAATGTAGTGCGAAAGGAGAATGACCCAGAAGCATAAAATTTATTACAAAGAATCAATGGATAGTGATTGTGTCTACCTCAAAGAAATTTTTTCTAAATTCCTTCCAGATTTTCTTCAATAGATTTAATACTGGACTGACCAATAAAATAAGTTTTTGTCTTCTCTGAGCTTAATTCTGACATACATTGTTTCATATGGCCTCATAGTCTATTTTTTGTCTCCACTACACATAACTCTGACGCATATTACATTGCATGACTATGGTCTATTTCAATATTGACATTTATCCTATTCATTTACTTATTTACTACAATAGAATTGCGATTCTTTTTCGAATGAATATTCATAAAAAAGTTTTTTTTCTTCGAAAAGTAAATGTTAGTTTTACCAAATTGTCTTTCATAAGAAAGTTGCCAGTTTTCAACTTAACACTAGAGCTGATGAAATTATTATTGGAATAATAGCGCGGATTTATTGAAAGTATCGTAAGAATAGTCAACATGGAAGAATAACTTTATCAGCTGTGCTTCCAAGCTTACCAGAATTCTTTCAAGATCATGTATAGCTCCAATCAAGAGCTATCTTTGGATCACAAAATATAAAACATTAACATCATTAAAAATAAAACAGATTTATATTTTTTAAATAGAGAAGTTTAAAACTTCTTGAAATCTTCCCTAGGTTAATCCCTAGGTTCCTTACTATTCATTCTTACTTGAGCAGGATAAAAAACATAACAAATCCCATCGATTACTTCTGGAATAGAAATCTTAAATTCATGTCACTATAATAGTTGCATAAATGCTGCTGCCTTATGCATTCCGAAGTGGAAAATTCCACATATTTCTCGCTCTTTGAGTTTCGGCGCATTACGATACCCTCGGGTGAGCAAGATTAGTCCTTCAACCCCATCTTCAGAATAAAGTACAACAGCAGCGACTAAAGATCGAAACAATCTTCTGGGCGAAGTAAATTCGCCGTCCTAATTAGCCGAAACTTAGAAATTTAAATTAGAACTGGGACAGAACCACTTGTTTGCTTGAAAGGCAACTTTGTGGATTGGAATGCGTTATTCAAGGGACGGTTGTGTTTCGATGAATATTAATTAGGTTCTATTTTTCACGATTCATCGTCTGCATTTTTATCTTGGAGACATTGATCGAGATGGTTTGCTTTAAATTGCACTAAAGAGAATTAGATCATTGGATACAAATTGATGAAATATTCTGGAAAAGAAAGAACTTCATGAATATTGATTTTCTTAACGCTGTTTGTGTTTCAGACTATTACACATCACTTATGTTATCTGAAGTATATAACGAAGAACTAAATGTAAAGAGAATAATGTTAAACTGTGGTTAATAGATATTTAATATCAAGTGAAATGAAGAAATTAGATGAACCCCAACCATGTTCTGACTGGAATCATTGCTTATAATTTCCTAAGTTGACATAAGGTAGCTTTGAAGTTAATTTAATCAAATAAAAGTAATTATGTTATGAAATTTCACTAATTTCCTTTACAGACTAAGATACAACGAAATACAATTGCTTCATTCATTTAAAGTACAGTTTAAAATTTAATTTTCACAAATTTTTTCTGATTATTAGAAAAATTATGCATTTAATGTTTCTAAAAAATAAATAAGGCCTGAAAAAGTATGCATTTCTGTAATTGTTATTTAAAGTAAATTACAAAATGAGCTAATTTTGTAAGAGCATGTAAAATTAATTTCAGTCCTGATATTATATTTCAAGAATTTTAAATTTGAATCAATAGCTATATATTAAATTAAAATACATTCAGCCATGATTAGAGATTCTCGCTTTAAAAAAATCAGTCTTACATAATTTTAGACGACTTTCTCAAAAGATAACATTTTTTAAAATTACGTTGAATATATAATTATATTACTATATAATCTTTCTAAAATAATTTCGGAAAAACGTAACCTATGGTTTGTACAGTGTGTTACAATTTTAAAGTCAGAACTGAAAAAACTCCACTAGATTTTAATTTTAGATTATATATTCGAAATAACTCTCACATCTTACATATAATAAGATTAAGCTTTAATTATACATTAATTTTAAATTTTATTTTTAATTTCTTTTAAGATTAATTTTCTTGAATTGATTAAATATACAAGAAATGTGATTAGAGATCACGTTACTTATTAACATAAACTATTAGTATATTCAGTAAAATTATAAGAAAATATTTCCTTGCTGAGTTTTTCTTGTTTTAATGTTGTAATTCAGAATTGAAAATGCCCAAAGCTACTAATACTACAAATTTCCATAGCTACTAATACGACTAAATTCTAGTGATTCTTTGTTAACATTTTTATCGAATATTCTAAGTAATTTAAAATTTTATAAGATATGAAGCACAAGTTAATCAGTGATTGTAGTATTAGGAACTATAAAAATATCTTTTTAATGAGATAAGGAACATTTAGTTATAACAGTTTAAATCTGAGCAATAAAGGAAATATATGTATTACTGTTTTCATTCCTCTACTATTTTATTTGAATGTAAACTCCATCTTTTTTAATCACTTTTCATTTAATTAAATGTTATTTAAAACTTAGTACATAAATATGTTTATTTAGACAATTCATCACAAGCAAGCTAATTAACTATGAGTAAGCTAATTAACGATGTTATTGTAATCTTAGTCAAACAATTCAAGCGACTTAATTAATTTAGCGGTTGAAACTGCGTCAATAGGCACAATGTTTAAGTAAAAGGAATATTCATTTATTCAGTATTTTGTTTTGGATATTATTTACGTTTTCAAAAAAAAAAAATAAAAAAACACATAATTAATTTTTCATCAATATAATTTGTGAAATGTAATAATAAACTATTTATGTGTTGTGGAAATGTAGATTTTATATAAGTGAATTGTAAGTTGTTTCTAATGATTATATATATTTTAAATTTTCAAATTGGCAATCCTTTGAAAATTTATTGTAAATATCACGTGTAAGAATTTCATTTTACTTTAGCAAAATTTTATAAAAAAGTAAGGTATTATTTATTTGTTAAATTTTATTAACTCTGAATAAATGTTTGTTTATATTTTTATCTGCTGTTGTAATCCTTTACCTGTAATTTATCTGGCTATTCTTAACGTGCAAATTCAAATAATACTAGAATGTGAGTGATGTTAGTTTTGTTAACAATTTGATGATTACCTTATAACATTATAAATTCAATATAAAAAAAATTGATACCTCTTATTAATAAGAATGCAAAGATAATTTTCTAATATTTTGAAGAGATAGAATATATTTTAATTATGTCACCTAAGTTGCATAAATATATATTTATCTAAATTGATATTTTTTAATTAAGTCACATAATCCCAGAAAACACTATGATCAGATACTCACTCAATATATATTACGAACAACAATAATACTGTTATTTAATTAAAATACCAGTAACTCAAGATATGTAGCAAAAGTAAACCTCAATTTGTGGTAAATAGTATAGATATCTTCAAAGAATAGAGAAGAGAAAATACAAGTTATAACCAAGAACTCTCAAAGTTCAAAAAAATCCAAAAGGTCTCTAACTTACATATTCCAATTAAAAAATTCCATATTCCAGAGCTACAATGGGGTTTTGGTAACATTATTCTACTAGGATTAATACAATTTAAAGGTTCATAATGTCTTGTTCTCTACAGGAATTTGTCCTCTCGAATAACCTGTTTTATATTTAAAACTAGAATTTGTTATTATTTTCCTTTCTTGGAATATTTGAATAAACAATATTTTGATAATGAATATGGGCTCTCTGGAATAATGAAAATTGAAGAGAAGAATAAAATCATTGCAAATGAATCAATTGAAACATGAATCAACATATTCTTAACAAAAGATATCATAGAATTTTAACATTTCATCCTGTCTTTTTCTATATATATTTATACAAATTTGGATTTGTGCAATTTTTCTTATATTTGGTTAAAAATTAGTTTTTTAACATAATAAAGACAACTAAAGTTATTCAAAGTAGGCATTTCAAACAAGAAGTAAATTCTTAAGATCTTTTTTTCAATCAGGAAATTTTCGAAAAAGGTTAAAAGGTTTCAATAAAGGTTACTTACAATGAATTTCGTTATGTAAAAAATCCATATTATATCAAAGATTGAATATTTAAATACGATTAAGTCAATTAAATAAACTTATAAAATTTATAAAAAATTTAAGATTTGTCTCAGAAACTACTAGTTAAATAATTTGATTTGTGATGAAAAAAATTCCTAGAAATGTAATGAAATACTTTTACAGTTATTTTTTAAATTTTAAATATCATTATTTGTTAAGTCCAAAGTCTATGTTTTTTCATGCACATGCACTTGAACGAACTTAACTTCTTTGGAAAAATGTTTATTTAAAAATGTCTTATATAGAAACGGAAGTAATCAGGCATGTGCAAAAGGAGCATAAATTAAAGCAATTTTGTTTGTTTCAAGTACGTCGAAGTTTTAAAAACGCGAAGCTTAAGTTTTGTTTACGAAAAAAAAAATTAAAATTCAGTTTATCTCCTTTCTTTAAGACAAAAAATATTTTGCTTGAATGATTATGTTTTTTTAAGAATATGATCACAAATGCATTATCTTAACTTTTACTATTCCAAAGTTCAGGACATTTATTAAGGAAGTACAAACAAATCATGAGAATGAGAAGGAGAAAAAATATCATATTTATTTTTCGAATAAAACTCTAAAGCAACCAATGGCTTTCGAAGAACTTTGAAAACATTTAAAAAAATAAAACGACAGCATCGGACCAATCCGTTTTTTTATTTATTGTTTTTTTTCTACTTTTTGTGCAGAATAGTATAATGAAGGAAAAAGGCCTGCAGGGCCCATGTTTTGAAAAAAAAATGAAAAAAAAAATCATTATTCTCAATTATTCTTCCTTCTTGACATTCATTAATCTTCGCTAAGTGGAATGTACACGGAAAATGATTAGATTTGGTAAAAGAAGTACTTTTCAAACATTGTTTCGGGGGTAAACAGAACGCGCTTTGGGGAGTTTGATGTTTGCTTTTTATAACTTAGTTATCCTCAAAGTATTACGTTAACATTTTTTGTTCGATTTCTTTATCCATAGAAAATTTCCCTACTTTACCCTCAAAAAGAGGGCATAGTTTATTCTCCTAATGCAATAATAGTATGTTTTTTTTCCTATTTCCTAAAAAAATTATATGAAAGTTTATGGAATGATGAAGATAAATTTTTTTATGGTTTCGATTAGAATGTAATTTGGAATAACATTTTTTCCCCTTTAAATAAATTTCTTATACATTTACCAGTCTGCTTTCTTGGCAATAAGGTTGCATCAAACTTATTTCTTCTTTTATTCACAATTTTTAAAACAAAATTTTCTCTGAAATCTTGTAAGAATTGTATTTTCATAGAAAAAAATGGAATGTGTAATTATATATATATATATATATATATATATATGAGTGTGTGTATGTGGGCCTGCCTGTGTATATGTTAATTTCAGAAGTATTTCGCTGTATTGAATTTTTAAACCACATGTTCAGAAAAATATTAATACGTTGCAAAACATCATTTGTTAGTTTATTAGCTAGCTTGAAAGTAATGTTTCTAAATATGTGAAAAAATAATTATACGAAAAAAAAAAGACTTAACTTATATTTTAAATGAATATGAGATTTAATTAGTTGATTCAAAAGTCATGTTACTTCTCACTTAAAAGTTAACAACAGTCTTCAAAAAATAGAACATTAGAATAAATAAAATTAAGTTTTAAATCTTTTTCAATAAAAATAAAATATTTGTACGTTAATTTTCATAACATACAAATGTGTGTTTATAGATTCATCATTTCTTTCTTTAAATTTTCGTATATCTTATTTTTAAGAAGCTTTATTGAAATAAAGTGAGGAATATGATATATATATATATATATATATATATATATATATATATTAGAAAAAACATTTAAATCAATACTCTCTATACTTACAAATTCCACACGCAGAATTGCTGCTATTTAATCCTTCATTGATTTTAAATGAAACAAATAAATTAGGCTTCCGAAAAATTAGGATTTAATGAAGGACAAAAAGGAAAAAAAATAGAGTATTTTAAAAGTCTTTTTACGGGGCAAGAGGTTTGAAATTTCTGAGACATACAGTTCAAAGTAATTTTACATGAGAAAACTTTTAATTAAAATGCGTAATATTTTGTAACTTTTTTATGTAATTTTACGCTTGAGTATAAAATACTTAGAATGTGGAACAATGTTTCTCTATAGGAATGTTATGGTTTATTTTAAAATTCATGAAACATATAAGCAGGTTTCAAACATTTCTTCTTTATTACTACTTTATTATACCAACCAGAGTCTAAAAGAACTAAAATGGACGGATGTATTATTTCGGACGTCGCTATTTTACTAAATTTCTTTCTAAAAATATTTCAATTCTAAAATATTTGAACAAACAGAAAGAAGAAATTTGATTGTTTTTTGAATTATCAAAAACAGAAATCGATACTAATAATTCTATAAAGAAATTTTCTCTTTGTTTTCATTTCGTTATCATAATTCATTTACAACATTTCGAAATTTCGATGAGGGCAAGATATTTTTTCATTTTAATGTTGAAAATACTAAATATTACCGATTCAGTATACTTTAATGTTTTAGATGATTATTTTGTTTATTTTGTCATAAATGCAGTTTAATCTGTTAAAGATGTCCGGTTTTTGGTTTCGTAGTATTGGATTTGACCCAACCTATCTTTGCATTATTATTCTTCAATCACTTAATATATATATATATATATATATATATATATATATATATATATCTGTGTGTGTTTGTGTATAATACTTTTTTTTAAAATTAGAATAATATTATAATATGATTCATTTTATATTTATTGATATTTTTCAATTAATTCTGTAATATCTGTCGGTTCTTAACCTCAGAAATGTTTTTAAATGTGTTCTTAGCGATAATTATTTGCAATATAGTATTAATTTTTGTGTATATATAACTTAAAATTATGTCTAATTATAGCATCAATAATTATTTGCACAACATACAACACACCATATGATAAATTAAATAAAATATTTAACAATACGCTTCCGAATAAAACTCAATGAGAATTTCTGACTTGATTACAGGACATTACTCTGAAAAATAGCTTCATAATTAGGCTGTGAATTGCAAAAAGTATATGTGGATGAATCAAATATTCAGAATAAAAGAAATTAATGCATTTCAGAACGATAAACTGAATATGAATTCATACCCCCATCTATAACAGAATGAAGTAACTCGCTCATTAGTAAAGATGTAGTTATGTAAGAATTTAGAAGGTAAAAATCCGAAGATAGGTTTTTTCAGAATGAGTTGAAAAATTTTTAAAATACACTCTCGAATGGCGAGTTTTTAGAAAAGAATATCATAGATACCAAGAGAAAGTCAGAGAAAAAAATACCGAAAAAAAAAACAGGCAGGGAAAGGAAAAAAACTAAATGGCGATAAAAGAAAGACTTTCTAGAATTGTTTCTGGGGGAACAGTTAAGAAAAAGGCAATGAAGCAGCAGCCCTCTGTCTCAGACAAATCAACTGCTTTCCCTTGGCTAACCAGATTACGAAAGATCGAGGTCCGTTGGCCTCAAGCAATTCCAAGTCGTTTTCCTCTCTAGCTTTGTTTTCGCTCTTCTTTTATTATTTTTACACCGACTTTAGGAAAGAAAGGCACCTCAGGAAATTGTTGCCTTGGGATGAAACGAGAACAGCTACTATTGGCCACATTATCTTTCGTCTAGGGGGAGGTATTGGTTTTCAAATGCCAGTAATTGAAAGACTGCAATCAATATTTAAACTCTGCAATTGGATTTCGTAAGGCAACAACTCATAATGACGAATGAAACGACCACTGGCGTATTTGAGAACCGATTCAACTACTGTGTGCTACGTTTTCAACCTGTTCTCCTTCGGTGGGTCATCAATTTGAGAAAGCACTTTTTCCTTCTACTCTTTTTTTCGGATCGAAGAATCTACCAGAAAGAAGAGAGAGTTTTTGAAACTGTATCATTATTTAGATCATTAAAAAAGAAGATGACATTTGGAAATGTTTAAAAAAGTATCAAGAACCAATGATCTAAAATAAATATTTTTTTCTGGAAACTCATTTGTAAGAAGGAAACAAATCTTTGAAAAAAAAAGCTGACAAAGATATTCTTTCATAAAGAAGCCCCATTTTTCAAATGTATTCTTATAAAGTGAATTTTGAATTCAGATATATAAATATCGGAATACAATATCATTTCTTCTTAAATATTTAGTAAAATGTTAAAACTCTGGTTTCTTGAAGGTAGGAAATTATAAATTGTAAAAAAGCCTTGCAAAGAATGAATATATATAAATTCTATATAGCAAACCCTCATTTTAAAATTTTGATTCTTATCTAGGTTCGTAAAACAATATTAAGTATATGTTTTATTGTTTCGAAAAAAATCTTAAATTTATAATTGAATAATTTTTAATTGGATATTTTTAATTGGATAATTTTAATGGATAATTTTAATCGGATATTTTTAAATGGATAAGTTTTAATTGGATAATTTTTTTTGGTGAAAATAATTAGTCATTGAGATATCTCGCCATTCAATTTTTCTTCTTTGTTTATTGTTTCTTTTCTTTAAATTACAATTTGAATTTTGGAGTAATCCATTTTTACCCAACAAAATGCATTGGAATGGGTTGGTACCGTAGAACTAGTTTAACCCCACAATTCAGTCTGAATATGCATGTTTTGTTTTGTTGGGTATTCGAATTATTCGATTTATTCTTTGGTTCAAATTAATTTCAAATTTGATTCAAATTTTATTCATCTCTTAGTTTCATATTTGATTCAGTTTCAACTTTTTTACTTAGTTCTTTAAATGTGTTTTTTTGTTGATTTTGGATTTTAATAGTTCTCTTACTTTTATGTTTTTTAATGATAAATTAATTGCTTTATCTTACACACACACACACACACACATATATATATATATATATGCGTGTGTGTAATATGTTTTTATTGAAACAGCAACTATTCACTGATTTAATTTACATAAACTAATAAGTTTTGATATTTACACATTTATGACTAATAAATTTGGCCAAATGACGTGATCGTATAATTTTGAGAAGTAGTCCTGATCATAGATGAGAATAGAAAATTAATAAAGGACTCAAATGGAAAGAGTATTATTTCTTGCTCTCATTAGTTTATTGAAGAAAAAAAATGAATATGATTCAAAATCATCAATTCTCACCTGTAAGAGAATGACCGCGGTACCCCAATAAATGATGTTTAACTCTAGTATAAGATAAGAAAGATAGAGTTAAATGTTTGTGTGACTCGCGCTTGGGACATTTCTGTGTTAATGTGTGTATTTTGTGTGTGAATCTGCCAAATTTTTGACTGGTTTCTCTTTTGAGTGTGAAGCCAGGAAGGATGTAAGATAGTCAAAAGGAGAGGAAAGTGTCCTCTCCTTCTAAAAATGCAACACACACTTCCGAACAAAAGTCCAAGATAGATTCTTCCAAACTAAAATTTCTTTGTTTCATGATCGAGGGAACCACGTATCAATATTGATATGATGGTTATTATTTAAATAGTTATGAATTATTAAGTAGATGAAAGATAAAAATATCTACTGTGTTTCATGTTATGACTTAAAAGATTTATTTAATTCTGCAGATTTACATTACTTAATAAATGTTATTTGTTAACTAAATAGTAATTGAAAATTAATTGGTTAGTTAAAAGTTAATAAATATTTTTCTCATGAGAATTTTTTTTATTCATCTTGTCTTAAAGGAAATTATATTTTTATAATGAAAAAAAAGGCTTTATGAAATCAAAGGTATACCTCAAGGAGGTTCTGTTAGTAATAGTCTGGCTAGTATTTATTTACATTTTGTTACACAAAACAAAATTGTTTAGAGAATAACTTAAAGCTATTTAGAAAAAATGATGACCTTATTGTCTTTCAAAATAATTTAAGAGCAGTAATATTAATCTTAAGATTAATCTTTTTAGCCATTATGTATATAAAACTGATTAAAACTAATGTCAATTTTTATCAAACCTATTTTTTAGATACCAACTTTTAAATAGTATCAGTATTATTTATAATATATGGTAAGAGAGATAATAATAAAATGCCATTTTTTTCAAGTAATTAAAGTTTAAATATAGATAGAAACATATTACACTTAGAAATATGAAATTAGTAAATGTGTCTATAAATTTTCAAAACAATTTAAATTATTTATGTATTTTATAAAGATTGATCATCCCATTAATTTTTTTTAAAAAATAAATTTAAAACATAAAATTTTTTAATATTAGTAATTTATTTTCAATTATCTTGTTTCTTTTATTTTCTTTTTCTCTATATTAATTTTATATTTTATAAGGTTTTATGAATTTCTTTAAAATTGATTTTTTAAGCATGTTAAATTCTTTTTTCCAAATTTTCTTTGTCTCTTTGGTAATACTTTTGTTATTTACCACTCTAGAGGCTGTTGTTTTAGTTGGATCCCTTTTCACATATCAAATCACTTTTCAACTTTTTACTCTTTGCTTCAATTTTAATTACATTTAGCTTAAATGTATTCAATTTAATAATTTATCGTTGGCTTTAATTTTAATTATATTTAGTTTAATTATATTCAATTTAATAATTTATCATCTGTTTTAATTTTAATTACAAGTAGCTGATATATTATTCAATATAATAATATATCATTTTCTTTAATTTTATATAGGAAGTGTTTACTACCATCCATTTCTCAAAATTTCATAGTTCAATTTAATTCTTATATTTATTTGAGTAATTTTATAATAATTATAAGAAAAAAGCACCCCTCAGGTGGATAAATCTGTTCTTTGTAAAACTTTGCATAGAATTTATTCATTTTTTTGTATATATTTAGGCTCTCATTATATGTTTGTTTTTCAATGATTGTTTCTCATTTTTTTCTAAGGACTTAATTTTTCTCAACAGACGATGACACATTTTTATTGAATGACTTTTTTCAATGTTATTCTCTAACTATGAATTTATTAATTTATTTTATCGTTATATTCTTAAATTTTCTTAAATATTATTTAGTTTGAAGTTTCAATAATTTTTAATTTATATTTTTACAATAAGTAAATTAAGTAATTAATTTTTTTATTTCTTAACTCTTTAAATTAATCAATCAATTCTGCAGTTTTGGTGATTAATATTTTCTACTTGTGAAAACAAAATAGCGCTTTACTATGAAAAATGAGAAGTTATAAAAACATTACTCTGCTTGATTTTAATGGATTTTTGTGTTCTAGAGATTAAGATGTTATTGATAGGAGCATTAAGTTTATGTGTTAGATGGAAAGTACAAGAATTATATACTTGAATTTATTTTGGTGGTTATGTAGTTCTTGGTCACTGAGTTAGAGTGAAATTATAAGTATAACCCTTCAATTTAAGTTTACGGGATTTTAATGGTATACTTTTATATCGTTTTATAGTTAATATTATTAATAGGGTATTAATATGTATTTATATTATTTTGTTATGATTACGTTAGTATATATAAGCCTAAATGAATCTGTTTCCTTTGTTTATTTTCTTTCTTTTTTCATTTGGTTCATCTTTTGTATTTGTATTTCTGCTTAATTTTGACAACTCACTCGCATTAACATGAGTAGCAGAGTAATATTTATCTTCGAACTAATTGTGTTAAGATGATACAGTACCAAAACAAAACATCCACACAAAGAACCTACCTGTACTTAAAGAATACAATACAATATTTTTACTAATTTCACATTCCCTGTACAAAAAGATGATATTAAAAAATATCCTGTTTTTTTAAATCTTATACACTATGAAATACATTTAAATTTTCTACTGAGAAATGTAATTCAACTATTGTATGTCTGTAGATTTTACTGGATGATCCATTTTTACACAATTCATGTTTATGACCTAAATGGTATAAAAATTAAAAAAAGAATTTTCTAGTCAAAATTTTTAATTTTAATTATCTTGATCCTAATTTTCAATATTTAACATTTTCTCATTTCATGCTAGCATGAAAGATAACACTTTCTAATATAAAATATTACCGCACATCAGACATTTCCGGAGTTTGCGTAATTATAAACATACCAAATCTCTTACGAGAATTACTCTCTTAAAGTAAAGCACATATAATCAAAACTCATAAACAATCTTGTCCATCACTGCTTTGGAATTTGTGACATAACCAACGAAGCAACAAGAATAAAAGAAGCGCACGAACTTCAAAATAACAATCCTATTCCCTTCCGTTCGGTGGGGCCCAACAATAAAAGGCGTCTCCATAGAAACGCCTCTCATCCTCCAAACATTTTTAGTGCAGGACGGTTACAACATTCCGTTTAAATGCTAATGCCTTTTGAAGCTCAGGAATCTAATTAAAAGGGGGGTAAGATGAGCACCTTTTGATGAACGACGTGCCACCATCTGAGTGCCGCAGACATATCATTCCGCGGGGTTATAATCCGACAGGCGCGTTGCTGTATGAAGGGTCTGCTGCTCCCTTCCCCCAGTATCCTTTTCAGGGAAGCTGGCTTCCCCGTCATAACTAAGCTAATTTCACGATAAGAGTTAGGTATAGAGGGGATCGTATCATAATGAAAGGGACTGTTAGAGCACCGTTGACGGCTTTGGTGGATCACCAACGGGTTCGAACGTATAAATAATAAGGATGGCTGTTGCAAAGGATGAATTGCTGCAGGTGGATAAGGAAGCAAAGATCGATAAATGTATGATAGAATATAGCTTGGGGAAGTTTCACTTTTTCATGAGTAATTGGTGCGTGTATTTGTACGTTTGACAAGTCGGATTTGTTTCGTGATTGACAGTGGATAATAGCTGTATTCTTCAATAAAAGTATTTCGGGAAAAGTACTAGAAAATCAATGAAACATTTGGAAAACAACTAAGTGATTTAATATTAAAAGAATATAGATATTTTCATCTCTACATTTCATTACTGTCCACTGTGTATATTTCATGTATTGTATAAATTCAACCTTTTTTTTTTTGATGTAGTAACTCAATTACTCCGTTACAAACAACATGATTTCAAGGAACGTTCTAGAACAACATGCAGTGTATTGATTAAATTATACAATTGTAGAGATTTATTGAAGTTCGGATTTATACTACAGTTTACTGGTAATACAGAAAATGAAAATTCTGCTTTAAGCTGTAAAAAGTACTAATACCTCAATCCAAAAATAGTATAATAATAAAATAAATAAAATAAAAAGCAAGAAAATGAAGTAAATGCCATAAAAATAAGTAAAATTCATATATATTTAATAGCTAGGAATTGATAGGTTTAAAACTCTAGCTTGTAGATAACATAAAATATACTAAAAATTATGTTTTAATAATTGGAATATTAAAATGTATAATTGAAATAAAGGAAATGTATTATATAATAAAATATCAGACATAATTACTGTCAAATTATACTTCAATTCTCTACTTTGCTAATTTCATGTTAAAAAACTAAAATAAATGCTTGATACATATTTTGGAAAATTTGTTGGGAATTCTTTTTATAAAAATTAGCATTTTCCCAATATAACTCGTTTTATTATATTACAGTACATATTAAAATAGAAGTAACGATGCTTTGTTTCCAGATTACCTAATGCAAACGAACAATTGTTATAAACATCTTTTCAAAATAATGTGTATTATAGCGATTTATTTTATGCAAAAGTAACCACATGTATTTTTTTTCAAATTTCTAATGTTATGCATTCTTATTATTGTAAAAAATTACTAATAAAATATTTGATAAAAAATAACAGGATATTTATCTTCTGTACAGTTTTAAAATTAATTATTTAATTCATATTGTACTAATAGTAATAATGAATCATTATAAAAAACAGTGTTTAAGTAACATAAAGAAAAAATTGAAATAGTTAATGAAAATTAGTATAGAAACAAGGATTAAAATACAAGACAGTTTTTTAAAAAATTACAAAGAAAGCTAACAAATAATGTCTTAGAATAAAGAAAACATATAAGTAAATAACGAGTTTTTTAATTGCATGAAATTTATAATAAGAGAAAAAGAAAAAATTACACCAGAAGTACAAATGAAAAATATATCAATATAACTGAAAGAATTGTAAACTTATGAAAAAGAGCTGAATGATAAAGTTCCAATTATGAATAAGTACAAATCAAGATGTAAAAAAAAAGGAAAATAAAAACCACTATTAAGAAAATACCATTTATAAAATCCGAACGTGACTTAAACCGATTAATTGGTTAAGTATAGTCTTACAAGTACCTGGCAACCTTAACAGAAAAAAATGCTATAAATTAATTTTAAAATTGCTTAAATTCAAAAAGAAAGAAGATGCATATAGAACAAATTACACATTAACTAAGAAATGAAGTAAAGTACACCTATAGGCAAAGAAACATACTATATACATAAAGTAAGGGTATTTTTTTCTTAAATTTCGTTACCTTAGCACAAATAAGATAAATTCTTCAATAGATCTCAAATACCAATTAAATGTAATTTTCAAACGCATTTAACAAATTCTTTTCTCTTATTTGTATTAGATAAAAGTATCCAAATTCATTTTAAATTTTGGAAGATTATTGTTGTTGGAAAATAATCGCACCAATATATATTAAAAAAACTTTCCCTGTTATTAATTTTAAATATTTTCTTGAAAACGAAAATAATGATCGTAGACAGAGAAAATGATTTGTTTATGTATAAAAATTCTAAATAAAACCTCGAAAAAGGTTTCATAAATAAACGTAACTCAAATGTTGAGTCTTAAAAATAAAGAAGTATTTAAATTGAGTTAAAGCATGATATTTTGTGACAATAAATTAAATATGTTTGTTACCGGAAATATATTTATTATTCCTATACTAATATTACTCGCTGAAAGTATGGATAAATTTCTCTTAGAGATATGTTGTAATAAAATTCAACAAGCATGTTTACTTCAAATATATTTATATATCTTTTAAACAGTACTGAATAAAGATAACGCAAAAGTTAACAAGTTCAATTTAGATGTATGTGTGTGTTTAAGTATAATACATATTTAGATATAAAATGATAAATATATATGTATGGCATACTATACTTTCAAGTGCATTTGAAATAAAATTTAACTAATAATCTTAGAATAAGAATTTGTAACATACTACAGAAAAAATAAAACATATTTCAATCACTTGAAAGACAGTGTATATAACAAACATAAAGTCTCTACTTCAATTGTGGTAATATTATTAATAAAATTTTATTCAGTACCATCATTTTTAAGAAAATATTTTTAAGCGAATGTATTGTGCTTATATATATATATATATATATATATATATATATATATATATATATATATACATATATAATTCTCATGCTAATAGGAAAATTTAAGCAATTTATCTATATATATATATATATATATATATATATATATATATATATATATATATATATATAAATCTCTATGCTAATAGGAAAATTTAAGCATTTTATAGAGAAAACGCATTTTAAATAACAAATTTATGGAAAAGAAATTATTTGATGAAGTGTAAAGTAAAATTACTAATAAGTAGCTTATGAAATTCAGAACTAAATGAAAAAAAATTCCTATTGAAATTTCAAAATGAATTGATTTTCAAATATATTATATTAAAAACACTATCCGATTTATGAAGATGTATTGAAATTTAAATTGATAAAACATTAGATACAAAAGGAAAACAAAATCTAAATTCAAAAGCATTTGAAATGCATTTTCTATAAACTTTCCCTTTAATTGCTTTTCATTCAGCTAGGTTAAGAATTTTATACTTCTTCTCTGTACTTGTATAGGCATTTTTTTGTATTTTATTTAAACAATATATTGAACTCCATACAAAGGAACGGATAAAATTCTACATGCTTCGTTAAGCAGAATAAGAATCATAAAAAAAGTTAAGATTAATAACGCTCGGTTTATTGTTTCTATCCCTTTTCCTCGAAGGAAATTTCCCCGAATAAAAATTCCAATTGTATTGACAATAAAGGTATTTTGAAAAAATGCTAAAAATTCGAATTACAGTCTACTGAAAATGAACTTTTCGAACGCCCTCTGCAACCCTCGTTCCACTCATTCCATCAATGCCATATCATTCCAATGGAGGTGTTGAGGATTCTGAGGGAACAAAGGGTTTACCCTCCTCTTTATACCTCATTAATTACGGAATACGCTTACTCAGTCTGAAACGGGAAGGACGTAGGATTTAAAAATAGATGGAATAGCGAAGTAAGTCCCAATCCCTTTATGTTATGAACGAAACAGGATACATCCATTTGTTTGGTATTTTTTTCTAGATCATCTTATTGTGATATTGTTTTATCAATGTTTGGCATAAAATCTTTATAGTACATTCAAATATTTAAAGACCATATAATGAGCTCATTTTTATTTATTATGAAACTTTTTCTCACACCTTGTTTGAAGTTTAAGTCCCTGGTCTACAGGGCATTTGGATTTCCGGAACATAATTTTAATCCTATAGAATTTCTACTATGGTCCTCAAATCTTTATATTTTAATCTATTTAAATGCAAAGAAAGAGCAGCTGAAAGATCAACAAATAATAAAGGATTTACATTTTCTCTCTGATTTTTGAAAACATTTTACAATATTTTCTAAAGACCGGAAACTCAGCAAAGAAATCATTAAAATCAAGGTAAAAATATTTTTAAGAATTTAGGATAAAATGTAATTCCGTAGAAACCTTCGTTTTGTTTTTTTTTGAACTTTGGAATGTACTTTTTTGCATTCAGAATTGATAAAATAGAAAAGATTTGAGAGTGACAGTAGAAATTTCATAAGATTAACATTATGTTCACGAAATAAAAAAAAGCCTGTAGACGGGAGACTTAAATTCTAATTGAGTTAAAAATTAACATACTTTCAGTATTTATTATGTTCATGACAACATACAACTCAAACTATTTTCCAAACTTTAAGTACTTCAACTTGTTTCTCTATTGTAGCTTATACAAGATCATCATTTTGCAGTATATAACAATTTAAACCCTTATTTTGTAATAACAATACAAAATCTCTAAACATTAACATAGCAACATTTAACCAGGTTTCTTTTAAATTGAACAAAAGAAATTAAATTAATTTTCTTGAAATTTTAACTTTTAAATCACAGTAGTTCATTTAATCATTTTAGTACAAAATATTTTTTATCGTTTCATAGACAGGTTAAATAGAGTATTAATTGCGTGTTGCATTATCATGAAAATCAATTAAAATGCAGTTTAAGATTTTAATACCAAAAATATATAAAGAGAAATAATTATCTAGAAATTGAAAAAAATTTCCATCTCGTGACAGTTTTAAAACTTGTCGTCATGAATCCAACCAAAAACAGTTGTGTTGTAATGATAGAACAGCTACAGTATTTTATTTATTTTATGTTATTTATTACAGAAAAATGTTGCAAGATCCAGTTATTTCTTTTTCAATTTTATTTTCATAACAAAAGTGGACTTTCTATAAGATTTAATTAAATAATACCTTCATTCTCAGTTAAGCATTCACTGCTTAAAATTTTAAATAAAGTTTCCCTCTGTATATTGTGTACACGAATGTTTTGACTCTTGTTAGTAAAAATTACCTATTTTATCACATTTTTTTATTGTTTCTTTTTCTTGTAATGCTTTTAATAAAAGTCATTTTTAGTTCTAAGACAGTTCAATTTGTATTTTGTAATTATATATACTTTTTTGAAATATAAAAAAAAGTTAATGATACATAAGGAATATTTTATTCCTTTTTTGATTTGAATATTTACATTAATTTCAATATTACGTAAAGAAAAAACAAAGTATTAGGTAAAGAACTAAGGAAACAAAAAGTATTAAATCTTTGCCATGAAACTGATTATAGTGATGACCATATCCATAGTTTAACATTAACACGAAAAATGTAGTTTTAAAAATCCTTTTAGTAATAATAAATAAATAATAACATTTGTTTTTATTAAATTAGAATGATTTGTGAATTAGAAAAAGGAAGTAAACATTTAATAGTTTGTAGAATTTTCTATGATCAACTGAGAAATAAATTACATGTTTGATTCATGAATTGTTAATGAAATTCGAAAATATCTAATACATGAGAGATATAGATTATTTAAAAGTATTTGTCGTACAACTAAATAAATATAAATGAAATTAAATATGTATTAACCTATTTTCTTAAAAATATTTCACTAAGTTTATTTTTAAGTGAATTAAAAGCCCTTACAGTTATTTAATTTTACCCAAACTGCTGCTGAATTTACAGATACGTTATCTCTTTAAGAATTGATAAAATTGAGGTAAAAAGAGGAAGTAAATGTATTTTGTTTAAGATTTCTGGTTTTTGCGTTGAAATGTGTTGATCATAATTTTGTCATATCCTTTTTAAAACTTCATAGTTCTTATGGGAAAATATTTTTTGACAAATAACAAAAGAATCTAGAGATGCAGTTTTTTTTCCGGAAGAAGTAAGGTAGCTCAACAATAAAGAAAATTTAAGTGAAGTACTTGTAATCCAATTTAAGAGAAACTTTTAATGGAATTGCAGTTCCAATGAACTATAAAATCTCAGAATCATAGATACTGTGCACTTATAAGCAACATTTCAATAAACTAAATTATATTTTTATTTTTGATGATGCATTTTGTGAACTTAGATACATTCAATTTTTAACATTTCTCTTCACAATAAGCTTTAACGATTTTTACCAAATTCTGAACAGCAATTTGAGATTTACTATCGTCAAAAGTGAGATTAATTAAGTTTTAAACTGTATTAAACCATAAACTTTACTAAATTATTTATGATTAACTCAGTCATATGAAATTGCAGACTTATTCAATCACTATCAGAATGTTTTACATTTTAACAAAAAAAAAAAAAAAAAAAAAAATCTTTTCTACAAATGATAAATGTTATCCACTTGATAGACATTTTCAGCCTTAAAGAACAGAGGAATTTATATAAATTGAAGGATAGAATTACTTATAAATAAATAAACATTATTGACCCTATATAACCTAACCCAAACTGTGTTCGAACTGTTGCAAATAATAATTTATTATTATCACCTATCCGCAAAAGTTTCACGTAGAAACTTCGAAAATATTCCAAAAGCTACAACAATATACTTATATTGATAGAATTATTAATGATATTAACGTTACGAAAGATTGGAAGCATCTTTGCATTTAAGGATGCTTTCCATTTTCCAGCATTAGTATGCAATACGCGCTTGAGATTTAGTCCCATAAACGCAATACTCACTAATTCCAGAGGTGACTTGTTCAATGGGGCTGACTGTCAGCACGAAATTCGTTTAGTTAAAAGTAATGGCATGTTTCTGGAAATGGGGCACTCAGGGCTTCAGTGGGTGACTAAGTAGAGGTCCCAAATAGCCCTCTACTCAGTTAAATTTCATTATCCAATTTGTTATTAGAGATTAAGTATTTTGCCATTTAACAAGAAATGCGAGTTTCATTAATCTAACAAGACCTATTCTTTATCTGGAGTAATTTGATTTTAAAAGTATTCGAAAGAGTTAGCTTTCTTTAAACAATGAACTAGCTGTAATGTCCATACATACTTGTAACCTAAGTAAACAGAAATTGCATTTTAATTTGTATAAAAACGAAAGCACATTTATTATTTAAGGTAGATGAGACGCCTTCGACTGGGAAAAATGAGCTTATTTTATGCCAAACATAAGTAATCCTCACCTTTTAAAATTAAAAATAATAGAAATTATAATTTAACAAAGATATATTTGTATATTTATGTATTTGTTTATGCAACGAAAATTCATTTAACGCATAAATAGTTATGTATGAGCAGTTAATAATCAACTGCTCTATTTACATTTGCTATTTAGGTACATCTTCCATAAAATCTATTGTATTGAAAACTTTTAAAATGTGCAGAGTACTTCATAAACAAGGCATTCTATGCACTGAACATAATTATAATTTCAAAAATCAAATTTGCTGAAATTAAAATTTTAAAAATTTTATGATTTGAGAATTTTATTATTTTTATAAGAATATTGTGCAACACTTCAAATTTTGTGGTTGTTTATTAAAACATTAAGTTGACTGTATGAGAAATAACCTCATTTCATAACATGCAAAATATCAGTATATAAATTTCTGGAAAGTGTACAAGAATCTAATAAACACATTTTAACGAAAAAAATAAGAAACCCTCGCAAATACAAATATTTTTCTCTGAGGCGAGATATGTGTGTTTACAGTTTTAAAACTCAATTTTCAAATGTTCTACTTATTAAATACTCTAAAGTAATACAACTAGGGAAGAATTCAATTTTTCAACTGCAAAATCAGAAAAGATAAAATTTAAAACATTTTAGTACCTCAGTTACCTAAAGGTATAAGAAAAATTCAAAGAAGAATGATATCGATAATTGTTTTTATTTAATTTTATAAATTAATATTGATAGAAGAAAAAGCGAATCAAAACCTTTCTTTGAAGGCGTTTTTAATTCTTGTGTATCAAATGTTTTATTATGGAATTAAAGTCCCATATTCTAAAATAATATAGAGTTTACATAATATAACAGCTTAGCTGAGTGACAATTGGAAGTATTTCCCATAAAAGCACATTTTATTATAAGAAAACTGAAATATTTATTTTTTCTTAAAAATGAAATCCTATTCATTGTAAATATTGTTATAAGACTCTCATCCCGTGGGGGTATAGTGGAAATAGCCCAACAAACAGAATAAAGCGGAATAATGCTTTATTCACAAATATTCAGGAAAAGACGATGCACAGGTTGCAGAAGATTAGCTCGCGATAGAAAAAAATAGCACTTGTACAAATTAGCAACACAAAAAGAAAAATAATAATACTTGTACAAATTAGCGACACAGATACAGAGTAACACTTAAAATTATTGGCAATATAGCACTTTCAATAACGTTCAGGTCACCAGCTTATTAGTTCTCACTACAGTCAAATCTCTGAAATATTAATTTGCACTTCAAAGGCAGACTGCTTCAGACTACGCAGAATGAACTCGTATTTATAGCTGTCCCGGCCAGATGAGACGTCTAAGGGAACGTTCCAGAAATATACTTAACCATTTTTATGAGAGTGCAATTTTGTCTCCAAGTTACCAAAAGAGTCATCAAGCCTAACTTCAAAGTTTGAGTTATTGCTTAAACCTTCTTTTGTGTCCAATTTATGTGAAATTTATTAAGTATAAAATAGGTGAAAAACTGACATTTTTAAAAATATTAATTTAGGTATTCAAGCAATCAACTATTTTAATTAAGTATCTCTTTAATAAATGCTTTCATGAAATATTATTTATGAGAAACATTTTGAAAAAATATATAAGCAGAGGTTCAATTAAAAATCAAAATGTAAAATGGCTTCGCAGAGAATTCAAACTGATTTGATTCACATAAATTTAATGTGATTGAATTCATTTCGAATATATACGAGGAAATACTATTTACTCATATCAATTCGTATACTATCTATATCAATGTACTCATACTATCTACACAAATATTAATTTTGAAACATTTAATCAACAACAATAAATTATAACTCTATTCTACTTTGCCTTAGAAGATGTTTCTCTTATAAAAAATATTTTTTGCAATGTTATCTATGAGACAATTTCGACATCACAGTTTATAAAAATTTAACTAAGAATATCATGAAGTATGATTTCCCAAATAATTCAAAATTGATTTGAATATTTTATTGTTATAAATATTTTGTAACTTAAAACAATATCATTCTATTACAATAAAATATTATTTTATTGTTACAGAATGCATTTCCGGAGTTTGTATATTTGCAAAATGTCTATGCAAAAATATTTATTTCGATATGTTAAAATTTATACACTTATATGAAGTCATATACTATTCTAAATAAATTACTTATACGACAGATTTCAAATTGAAGCAATTATCCTGTATTAATTGTATCATTAATAGGAATGTTTGTAGTTTCAGATGAAGTTGCTTTAAAAAACAATAATAAAATATTTGACCAATATAAGTGACGCTTGCACTGAATGTAAGATACCAGATACTGAATGTTTACCAGATATATGGTAGCAGTAAAAGGAATATGTATTAGATACGAAATTTTAATTGTTATTTGAAAATGTTATGTTGAATCAAATAAAAAAAAAAGTGTTGCTGAAAAATTGCTAGAAAATATCCAATTTTCTTCACCGTATGAACAGAAATCGAGTCTTCATTAAATTATGAAAAAAATATGTTTTCTGCTTGAGATTCCTCTCTTATGTTATGTGAATTTTATTTAAAAGTATGACGAGCTGTTCTACTAAGATAAACCTCTACTCATTAAATTTTTTTTCACGGATCTTCTTATCAAATATTATGTAAGGTAACACTCTTTATATTTAAGATAAATATTAACGTAGAGTATAATTAAATTCAGAAATTTACTCGAAAAACTAATATTACACAAAAAATCATTTTTTATATGCACATAGATTACATAAATAAGCTTTAAAAAACTGAAAATAAAATTAAATGCTATTTTAAAGGCGAAGTATAATTGAGTATTGTTGAATTGAACATAGGGTACTATACTTATGTATGCTCTAAGTTTGCGAGCATGTTTGCTAAAGAATGGAAAAAAGAATGGGCTGGTGTAAATATTACATCATTAAATCACTAACTACTATCATCTTAAAATTTAAATGAAAACACTTGAGAGTTTTTATTTGCAAACTTTTTGCTAGATAATTTATCTAAAATAAACTTACAAATAAACTAAAAATAATTAAATATATTTAAAGATTCATTTTGTTTCATTATCCGTTGTAAATAAATTTTCATTATTGCATTTAAAAATTTGACACCTAGAACCATATTTATATCATACTAAAGATTTTCAAAACTTAAGGATAAAAGCAATATATAAAAAATATTTATAAAAATAGATATTCAATCATTCATTGCACCTTGAACTTCTTATTATTATATAAAACATGCATTCAATATATATATATATATATATATATATACATATATATTATGTACCAAACGTTATTTTATTCATTTGTTATAATTGCAGAGATAATCTATATATATCATTTTATAAATAAAAATATATTCTACCTATAAAGAAATCGTGAAACAAATATATTGCCCCTAATATTTAAATTTTATTTCTTATATTATTTTAAATTTTTATATTTTGATCGAATAATAAATCATTGTAAGTTGAGTTATTTTATTTCGAATTTACCTAATGAAAAGAACTGAAAATAAAATTGAGACGTGAAATTAACGCATAATTAAAATTATAATGCAAAAATTCGAAAATATTAACAAGAATTCATTATACTTCAACCTTTGAATGCAGCATGGTAGTTTTTTCATATTTTTAAGAAAAATATTTAATAAATTTAAATTTCAAATAGCATTTTAAAGTTATGTAAAATACATTATTTTAAATTTTTAGAGCATATACTTTTCTACTCATATATATGTGATATTAAATGGAATTTATATGCAACTTAAGGAATAAATGTGTATGTTTTTACCACCCTTTTCAAGCAATTGTCAAGTCACTTGACTCTTTTGATGTATTCGATAGAACAGTATCGCTGAGGTGACGCGGGGATTCCTTTATGAGCATAGACGGGAAATAGCTGATTCGACGCTTTTCCGATTTTAAGTGTCAACAACTATTCACACTGCTTCAGTATGAGGCTAAAATGGATGTGAAATGGATGATTAGTACTTGGGTGAGTGAAACTTGGAAACTTTGTTTAATAGAAGATTCTTTACTTTTTATCAATACAGGGTTAAGCAATTGTAAACGTTTTAAATATTTTCAGAAATAAATTTGTGTGAATATTACTCAAGGAACAGATAAATTGCACAATATATATATTTGAGTTGATTATGAATTAAATAAGCTCTAATTGAAAATTTTTATTGCGCATTTATAAAGTCAGTATTTTATGAAAATTTGAAGCATAAATAAATAGTAAAATATAATAAGCTCGTAATTTTTTTTGACTCAAAACGGATCAATACCTTTTTTTCCCAAGTGGGTAGAATTGTCTTGCACATTACTTACTATATTAAGATTCTAGAATTACTTCTTTTCGACGACTAACCGATATTGAAAAAGAAAATAATTAAATAAAACCACAGTCTAAAAATTTACTTCAAGTAATATTTTTTTTTGTTAAACAAGGCAAACCTAAATACAGTCATAACATAAACAATTCCTTAATTATAGATGTTTTTAGTAAACCATTGAAATGAAAAAAAATTCTTAAATTTCGGAATATGTATATTTTGGAACTTATATGTCCAATGAATTCTGAACAAATCAGTTTTAGGTATTTTTTTAAATAGTGTAATAAAATACACAGTAAAAGCTCACAACAACGAGTTAAATCTTAATTTTGATTTTCAAAGCAATAAAATCTTCAAACTTCATTATAATAAATTAATTATCAATATACATATATATTTATGAAAAAAGCAATAAAGATGGTACATCTGTCTTATGTCTTATCCCAGAGTATTTAAATGTAACTATTGTAAACTAATTTTAATATAAATGAAGCGCAATATTTAGATATATTTTAAAGAATAGATTTCCATACATTGGCTTATAACATTTTTCTGTTAGGATTGTAGGATATTTGCAAAGTATTGTTTAACTAGCTAATCTGTCAAAAGCCAGATTCAGAATTTATAAATATTCATGGATTTTCTTCCTTCATTTTCATTATTTTTCATTATTTCTACCTTCATTTTCATTTAACTATTTATTTATTATTGGATTTTATCTTTTTGGTATTTGTATTTATTGAGTAGTATTTTAGGTATATTTTCTCTTTATTAATTCTTTTATTGAGTAATTCCCCCCTTTTTTCATTGCTCACGGTTTTCTGCAATTAAACGAGTATTTTTTTCCTATACTTTTTATGTAATTAAAAAAAAATATTGGATAGTTTTCTTCGCTATTCAAAAGATTTTCTTTTTTATTTCGTTCTTTTTTAAATTTTAGTTAATTATTTAAGCTGTTTTGCTCTATATATGGGATAATTTCACTTAAATATAATTTAATTTCCTTATCTTTTCCATCTTTAACTTACAATATAGCGTTCATTTATATTTTCTGATACGATTCCAATTTATCCTTAAATTTATGCGATCTTTTGCACATAAAATATGCCAGATTAACTTTTCCCAGGGTCAAAATTCTCTAGGAATAATTATTACTAGGATTATCGGTGCTATCAGAAGTCTTTCAAGATAACTGAAATAGAGAAGTATTATCCTGAAATAGAGAAGTATTCAGAAGAAAAATTCCTGTATATCAATTCGATGTAAGGTAAAATTCTCTATCTTCCGCTGCAGCTAGGATGGAGAAGCTACGTCAGAGGTATTCTCCATTTTTACCTTGTAATCGTCTCTCTGTAAAACTTATTGTCTTTCTCTAATTAAAAGGAACCAACAGACTTTTTCAAAAATGGTGTTTCCATTACAGCTATGATTTCTAATGCACCTGGTTACTCGCTCATTAATTTTAATATATATAAATATATATATATATATATATATATATATATATATATATATATATATATATATATATATATATGATAATCGAAGTTCTCACATCTTTTATACAAGTACTATAATTAGCGAGTGCTTACTAAAAAATAATCTACGTTCAATGTTTCGGAAATAATGTAATTTTATTATGAAGAATATGAATCATATATGTGAAGTAAGTTTTGAAGAAATGGTATTACGTAAAATCTTTTAAAAAAACATAATTAAAAAAAAAAGAAACACTAATCCAGATGTTTTTCTCTAGAATGTGGTGCACGATTTTAAATTTCACTTATACAGCGTTTTATTAATTCAAATTCAGCAAATTCTTATAAATAATATACCCATGAAATAAAAAAGTGCTGATATACTTTTAAAGCAAAATAAAAAAAAAAGATCAAATTTTTAAGAATTTTAAAATCTCAGTAACTTTAACATTTTTCAATAATGTGTTGCTTATTTCCTTAGGGCGAATAAAATACAGTTTCAAATAACTTTTGTTTTAATGCTTATAAATAATTAATTTCTTTCATTAAAACGTTAAGAAGATAAAAGTAATAGGAATAAATTATATGCTCTAAAATGGTCACAAATAAATTTTCCTAAACTAATTTCCCCCTTTTTTAGGTTTAACAGATTACATTTCAAAACATTATAAAGTGAAAATATGCTTTTTTGCAGCATAATATTCAATTAAAAACATATCGATTGCCTTTTATTTGCTCTGTAATTAAAGAAATAAAATTACTTTTTTTTTCTATACGAAGAAAATATTCTATTATATATTGATATTTATTAATAGAAAGGACGGTTTTTCGATAAACATTATTAAAAGTACAGAATTGTAACATTTATCTATCTAAAACTTTACTCACTGAAAATGGGATTGTGAGATGAACGTCATTATTAAGCTATCGTAAATAAATAATTTTCCCAAATTATTGATTTTTTAAATTTTAATTATACGCATTTTCAGTAACTTTAGAATATGCATGAAATTTAAAGGAGTTCTATACTTTAAAGACCCTTTAATTGATGATAAATAACTTTTATTATTTAATAGACATTAGGTGAAAAGTTAAAAAGGAAAGTATATTTTAAAGGAAAAACCAAAGTAAAAAAACACAAAATGATTTATGTAAATTTTTGCAAAGAACAGATTTAGTCACCAAATGTTGTAAACTTTTTTTGATTATTAAATAATTCAATTAAATATTAGAATTAAAGCGAATGATAAATTACTAAAGAGAAGAATAATATTATATTCCCATATTGCAATTAAAGTACATGATGAATTATTAATTTGAACACGTTTTATGATAAATGCAATTAAAGGAAAACAAAGGAAAATTTATTACATTGACTATATGCAAGTGTACGAAACTTAAGCAACTTTTCAGATTATGTTGTAATTCTGAAAAATAATTAACTACATGACACACAATTCACATTACAGAGGCACAATATAGCATTCAAAGGTTGATGAAAGCGTAGTATCTGAAAAATGAATTATAAGCATAAATTATGGAGAAATGCAGATAAAATGTTTATTGACAGAATGGCTCTTGTAAAAAATATTGTCTGGCCATGAGGAAAAATAACAAACTAAAGTCCCTTAGTAAGGGATATGACCTCCCCTAACTGCAATGGTTGCTTGACACCGTCTGTTCATACTCAAAACGAAAATATCCAGCAATTCTTGAGGTAAGAGTTGCCACTCTTCTAGAATCATCTGTTCTAGCTAGTGTTCTCAGGAGGATACGATTTTGCTGAGAGGCGTCTTTCCAAAGAATCCCACACATGTTCAATTGGATTCAAATAAAAGAAGTAGGTTGGTTTATCCATTCTGTAGATATCCTCCCTTTTTAGAAGCTTTGTGTGGACTAGTTGGTATTAAATTAGACTGTAAGTATCAACACAACGCTTTATTCTTCTCAAAACATTACTAATTATTTACAGCTATTGCCAACTGCGCAACAGGAATATAATTTCTCTTAAAGCAGAAAATTTCTCTTAAATATAATTTCTCTTAAAGAAAGTTTCTTCCTCAAAAGCAGTGGTACTGTGGGGACGTACATTTTTAATAATAAATAAACTTAAAATAAACTTTGGACTAATGTCATCTCGGAACAGATGTAACGATCTCCGGTAAGTGAGCCATTGTCAAAAATATGGAGCTCCGTTCGCCCATCTAACAGTATCCTCACCAAACAAATATTCCACTACCACCCCAACAATCTCTTTACTTTATATTAGTGGTATGAAACTATGTTCGTACCCCCCTCCATATCAAATGTTACTGAGAATCGTAGCTCAGACTAAAACAACTCTCATCAGAAAACAGAACGTTGATTGAGATGATGAGAACCATTGAGAGAACCATTGATGAGAGGTCCACTCTTTGTGTTCTTGACACCAATGCAAAAGCTGCCCCCAATAGGCTGCTATTAATCGTATGCAGCATTTAGGACGACGGTTGAATGGATCACCTATATGTAGACATCTAGCCATCGTAAATCCTGATATCTCTCGTCCGGTTGTAGTACGCAGCTAATGAGAAATATTTCCCGATGTTTGAATCCTGTCTATTTTGCTTGCAGAACAATATACCGTTCATTTGCCATTTTTTCTCAGCCGCCACCGCTAAACGTTTTTACAAGTGTACCTATCTATCGGAAGACTGTCCAAGCTCTTAAAACAACACTTTTGTTAATTCCAAACTGTTGTTCAACACTCGTCAAGCTACTCCCCTCTCCAAGCGCGCCGATCATTCTACCTCGAGTAAATGCATCCTAATAGTTTCTTGTAACTATTATGCACATACGATTTTCACTTTAACTTTCAGAGGAATGTCTAGAAATGCCTCTTTCCTCGTTTTTAAGTTGCCTTGGCACTGAGCGCATGTATCCCTCACGTTTGCGTGCCTTGTCGTGCTGATTGATTTCATAGTGCTGATTTTTACATATCTATCACCTTTCTACTGAGCTACCTTTTCACTGTTCTGGTCACAAAAATCTCTTTCCAATAATTTCAGAGTTGTATGTTGAAAATGCATTTGTTGCTTTAGTTTTGCATGCTAGTGCATTTTATTTTAAATGTATGTTATTACTGCCTTAAAATGGAATAATATTAATATACATACTTTATTTCAAACCTATAAATAATTAGGAGGAATTTATTATGACATTTTTTTGAAAATTAATAAATTACTGGTGAAAGCAAGCTGCTCTCTCAAACATATTCGGAAAATCTTTTACAATAAAACTTTTATTGACATATTTTTCTGAAAATTAATTTCATTACTAGTCAAAACAGGTGTCAAACGTTACCAGAAAAAGTTTTTAGATAGAATTTTGCAAAGTAATTGGGTGACCATTTTGTCGGAGACTAAACCAATAACCTCTTTTTGGTTAACAATTGATAATAGTTTCAGATAATAATAAGAAGGACAAGAGGTACCCTTCTTTTGGTTTATATTTGTTTCAAACAATTGGTTTATATTGTTTCAAAAATTTGAGCAATGTAGGATAATTGTTAGATTAGCTAATATTACCTTGGTTGATCTCTAAATTTTAGATTTAATAGGGCATAAATTACTCGGAAAAGAAAAAATGAAGTTAATTTGAAAGTCCTGCTAAATATTTTACTTCTCAAAATGCTTTCTGGAAACTGTGCATGATTCATGTTGAAAATTATCATCTTATTAAAAAAATCAGATAAATTTGTCTCTCAGTATATTTCTTTCATACTTTTTTATTCTTAGTAAATTATTTATTCTTTCATGCTTATAGTTGGTTTTTCTGGTACTGTTTTTGCTTAAAAAGTTTTATCAGTCAATTTGTAAACCTTTTTTATAGCAAATTAATGATTTACATCCTCGGAAATATTAGTAAGAAGTACTATATTGTGACATATTCAATTTTTAAAAACAAACGATATAATCTTAATGTGATACTTTTTTAAGATATTATTTGTCCAACTTATAAAGGCAGACGATTTAATTTAATGTGATACTTTTTTTAAGATTTATCTGTTCGACTTTTAAAGGCAGACGATTTAATCTAATGTGATACTTTATTTAAGACTTTACCTATTCTACTTTTAAAAGCAGACGATTTAAACTTAAAGTAATACCTTTTTCAATATTCTTTATTAAGATATTTTTTTTGGCAACACCAGATCATAGTTTTGATTTTAGATAATTTACTGGCAACGGATATGAAATTTAGTATTGAGTTTGGTTCCAAGAGGTAAAGACGAACGTTGAAAAAGTGGTGCTTGTGTAAAATTGTATCTTGAATTTATGTTTGAAAAGATGTGCGCAAATAAATGTGATGTCCTGAAAACAAGTCATTTTTATTAATAGTCTTCAATACAGTACAATAACTTACTACACGTAGTAATCGCTTTATATTAAAGAATTAGTAGTTCCTAATGCGTTTCAACTCACGCACCCTATTTTGAGCTAAAATTTTCTACGGTACCCTACCTTTCATAAAAGTTGAAGTAATCATATGAACAATTAAAATTATTATATTCTGCTGAGCCTTTGTGAAGACTAATCAGTACTCTGTTATGTACCGTGGTGCACACTTTGGTTTCGTCTGGTGTCATAAAATTAAAAAAAAGGATTATTAGCAATGTAATTGAGTATTGTCATAGTTAACAACAAAATGGTCGAGCATTAAATTTTTTTTCTGAATATCTTTCCAGCCATTCCCTAATGAATGAGTGAGGGAGTGAATAATTGAATAAATGAATGAATTAGTGAATGAAGGATTGAATAAAGGAATGAATGAGTGATTTCGTAAGTGAATATATGAAGGATTGAGTTAGTGAGTGAATGAAGGAGTAGATGCATGAGGTAGTGAATGAATAAGTAAAGGAGTGAGGAAGTGAATGAATAAACGAATCACTCAATCAAATCTTTATTTCGTTGATATATTGTTATGGGTTTAATTCTTATATTAAAATGAATAATTTAATAATTATTAATAAGAAATGTAGATCCTTTGCAGGTTAAATCTGGACTTAGCAAAACCTTGGTTGGAATAATTTTTAATTTTTTAAATTTTTTTTATTATAAGCACTTGTATATAAATACTTTTTTAATCATATAAACTATCATTGTAAGAAATAATAAAATAGTTTAATTAGAACTAACAACATTTTTAACATTTGCGTTAATATTTTATTGCAAAATAAACTGATGCTTTCAAAAGACTTCAGTAAAGTGTTAAGAGATATATTTAAACAACAGAAAGACTTCATATGTAAGGAAATATATGTATTTTGAGAAAGTATTGAACTTCTGTATTTCTAAATGAAAAATTCAAAATAAAATAAATATATCATTTAAATGAATTACAAATTAACTGATAATACAGTTCTTCGTCAATCAATTCGCCTAATGAATTACTATAAAAATATTTTCTCGACAATTGAAATTTTTAATGAGTTATTAATCATGAATTGCTCTGCACACAAATTATCTGCATGAAAATGAAAAAAATAATAATTGATCTCTTGAAAGAGTATTATAATTTATAAATAAAGACAGGAATAAAATAAAGCTCCAAAAATAGTCCATGTATTCATAACGGAATATGCGTAAGCGAAATGGTTTAATACGCATGCTAAAAAGCGATATTAAAAAACATTTTGAAAGTATTAACAAAAAATTAACAATGAAAGAAAATCGGTGATGATAATGCGAAACAAGAGAGTTTTAAAAATCCTTTCGTCATATAATGTGAAAATTATGTATAATCTAACGATGTCAGCATTTTCTCCTTCATGTTACAAGAATCAGGTCTTATACTAGTGAATTTGCATGAACATTTTTGATTTATCGGCTCACCATTTTTCTTATTTCACCATGACTGGTTTATTTTGTTATTACTGTATATAATATGGACTATTAGAGCCTTATTGTGAGCCAATAGTAAAATATAAAAAATAAACATGGCATTAATTACATTAAACTTCTGTCCATAAGAGTATCAGATAATTTATTTTAAAAAAAGTATAAATTGTAACATAAAAATAACGATATCTTTTTGGCTTTCAGACAATTGCCTTAAAAATAACAAAACTCTTCTAACAAAAACTCTCCTCCTATCTGAGCCGACAGCAATATTCAAGCTACTGTTATATCTTATTTTAAATATATATCACATCATTTCGAAATATAACTCATCTTACTTGCAAATCATATGCTTCCAGAACTTTTTCGCATCCAATACCACAGTGAAAAGAAACATTTCAACCTTAGGAAATTGATATTACGTATCGGAAAAATGTACATATGATGACACATTAACAAACCCCCCTAACATCTTCATCTCGATTTCACATTCATTTTATACCATTTCGAACAATTCATATCATTCCCTAAAAAATTCTCCATTAAAAGTAGAGGGAAAAGTATTTGGAAGACACTCATTAAATTCATCATGGGGGTACAAATTCCTTTGGAAAATAATGTATTCCTCCTATGAACAGCTCCAAATCCCCAGCAACTCTCATCATGTTTAATAAAAAGGTCGGCGAAAATATGTTCAAATCATGTCATGAAATCTGGGCAGGATATGAAAAAGAGCGAAGAGAGATGAAATCTCATAACTTATCAAAATTTGCTCGCATCGAGATTTTACTTCAAAAGAAGTAATGCCCTCGGCTCTTATAAGGTTATTTCTATTTTAACTTTGTTCAGAATATCAAAGAAGAGGAATTAAGTCTATTTTCAAAATTATTTATTTGTGTGGTTCCTGCTTCTTTCTTCTTTGAAAGCAGAAATTTGAATTTTAAAATTTTCCAGAGCAGTATTGATTTTAACAGTTTTGGTGACTAAGAGAAAATTTCTTCATGAATTATACAGTATATGCTAATGATAACGTTTTAACGCGAAAAGTTTACAATCTTATTTCTTTTTAGGTTGAGCATTTGGTTTTATTTTGTTTCCTTTTTCATTGCTTTTCTTTAGAAACTCAGTACTGCATCCAAGAACTATTTATTACTTTGGAAGGAGTATTAAACAAAATCACCTAGGTTTAATCTTCTCCAAGTAAAATGTTATGTTTATGATATAGAATCTGATATAAGATTTTTTTTTTGATGTTGGAACATGATATTTTTGTAAATAATAAGCGATAATTTCGGATGCGTTTATTTCATGTATTTATGATTAACGATATAAGAAAATTTCCGAATGAATTTTAAGAATTTTTGCCCTTTTATACTAATGATCCTGAAAATGTGAATATATTATTTATGGCACATCTTTTTTATGTAATTCCTCCGATTTTATGTAAATCATGCTTTTAGTGTTGTAGATAATATTTTTACTTGTCATAATTCAATCTTCTAAAGCTATATTAATTAAGTTAATTAATGATATTTTTAAAACTATATATATTAAAGCAGAAGCTAATACAAATAAAATATATTTAATAGTAATAGAACGTTTGCTTGGTTTTAATGGTAGAATTTTTATAGCTTTCTTAAGCTAATTAAATTATTAATGGGTGTATAAATATGTTTAAATATGTTACATGATTACATTATTATATTTAGGTATAAATGAATCTTTTGCTTATTTTTTTTCCCTTTGGTTTAATTTTTGTTTTGTATTTGTATTTCTGTTTAATTTTTGGTTTTGCATCTTTTTATAATGTAATTCATTGAAGTGTTATAGTAGGATTCAAAATACTAGCATAACATATAGTATTCCATGCAAAATTATGGAGCAGCATTAACCCTATAGTGGATAGTGTTGCCATTCGGCTACATATATTATTTCTCAAACACCATCTCCAATAAAGGTTTCTAAACGAAAAAACAACATGCATCAAATAAAATAAAGATATAATTTTGTGTTTTTAGCTTTTGATGTTGACAATAGATATAAATGTGCTATTGCTTACTATATATAAGTTCGAGGTAGAAAATGTCATACTAAAATAACAAAATTCATCAAAATAGTAGTTTTTTTCATATTAAGAAAAATTAGTATTAAAAAGGCAAATGCTTTTTTTTTTACATTTTTAGTGCGTTGCGTTTTATTTAATTTTGTAGTTAATGATAAAATGGGCTAAGTTTATTGTTATCCATTTAACAACACCATGCAGGTACAATAAAAAACAAGCAATATATTTAAAATTATTACTCATTGTATCCATAGCTGTATAAGTGCATAATATATTTGAATTTGCGATTTGGTAGAATTTTAAATTACTTAATTTCTATTTATTACAATTTATAACAGACCTAAACGATGGATAGTTTATTTTATTGATGTCGATGGGAAAAAGGAAAATATTGACAGAAGAATTCTGGAATGCTTTGTCAAGTGGTAGTGAAAAATATGACGATAACAATTTTGATGATACGGTAGACCCTAATACTCATTTTAGAAACTTAGATAAAACCGATTGCTCTGATGATGAACTGTTATAACCCCATGTGATAAACTCATGGGGGGAGTAGATCTCTTAGTTTAATTGGAAGGTACGAAATAGGTATGCTAAGTAAAAATGGGTATTTATTTTTACCTCTTATCATTTAGTTGATCTTGCTGTCATAAATGCTAGGTTATTATCCAAACTTGTAAATGAGCAAATTTGAAGCACATGTATGAAATTTAAAGCTTTCACAATTTAGACTAGATTTGGTGGAATCTTGTGCTCTTATGTTTTATGTAAATCAACAAAATAGGTCGTCCTTTAAATGGAGAGGAGAAAATGGCACCATCTAAAAGAGGCTGCTCTGTTTCTACAAGAAACCTACCAATAATAGTTCCGTCTGATAAAACTTACCATTGGCCTGAGAATATTGAGAACAAACAACGTTGCAAAATGTCATCATGTATAGGTTTTACAGGAATAAAATGTACCAAATATGATGTTCCTCTATGCTTGAATGAAAACAGCAATTGTTTAAGAAATTATCATTTAAAATAAATTTCAAAAAGTACATGATTTCCTTTCTAATTTCTATGTAACACTACATCATCTATTGTGCTTAAATAAAAAAATTTATCGAATTATATAAAACTATTAAACTATACTGTTTTTAGTCATATAATAAAAAATTGTCAGTTCTAATTATGAGTTAAAAGCCTTTTTTCATTCAAACATACCAAATTAAATTATATTTAAAAGATTATGTTGTTACTATATACTTAAATTTCATATTCGGTTTTAATGTTTACACCACAGCTCATTGTATATTAATATATAAAATACCATGAAAATTTTAAAAAATATGTTCTTTTATATTTAAGATGTTAATAAAGAGGCACAAAACGACAGTTGATGTGTGTTGCTGCATGGTGTAACCAATTGGTACATTATAGTTTTTTGTCAAAAAATATATAGTAAAACGTAGAGTTTATATTTTAAAAAACATTTTTTATTAACTAATACTGTTATAGAAATCAAATGTTTTTTTTTCAGGTGAAATTATAAAATCATGCATTGAAGGATTAAAAAAATTATTTCTATTTTATATTCTTGTCTCTTTTCTCTAACATTGATTTAATTTTAAAGTTGCTTGTAAACTTAAAATGTTATTTGGTTGTACTAAATTAATATTTGGTTTGATGTATTTAAATAAATTTTTGGAACAATTTCATCACAATTTTAACTTTTGATAGTATTTAAAATTTAATTTTTGGTTACACTTTTAACTTTTTGGTTTTACTTTCAATTCGGTAATATTTTTGTTAGTATTTTTGTTCTCTCTCTCTCTGTATATATTTATATATATATATATATGGTTTTTTTGTTTTAGTCTTTCTTTTTAAAACATTCTTCGGTGGTTCCATATATTCTTCAATAATTTTCTGTATGTGAATATTGGCCTTGTTAAACGAGGAGAAATCTGTACATCTGTTATAAGCCAAAATCAGAATTTACAAACGTTATAGTCTATTTTCTTTCCTTTTTTCGGTTTATAATCTCCCATTTGCTTACAATTTTTTCCATGCCTAGTTTTGTACTTTTGTATATTTTTCAATTCATATTTTTAATTTTTCACTCTAGTTTTTATTCTATTATACTCTCTTTGTTAACAGTGTTTGGTAATATAATTTTCAATCTTTGTATTGTTTCCTTTTAAAAAAAAATATAAGCTCATTTTTTTCTATTATCTAATATATATATATATATATATATATATATATAACTTGTATGACGTGTTTGGAGAGGACGCAGTAACTTCTAAAGATGGTTTGTGAAATTTCGATCGCATTATTTTTCTTTGAAAGATGAACCCAGGTCAGGAAGCTGTCAGATGTCAATGACGAAGTGCTACACAGTATGATCAGGACAAATCCCACAGAAGTGGACTTCGAGTTTGGAATTCCTCAGACAAATGCTTTGGATCACCTTAAAAGGCTTAGTTTCGTGTCAAAACTCTCTATTTGGGTGCCACACGAACTCAGCGAAAAAAAAAATGATGGGCAGGATTTCGATGTTTTTCAAATCTTTCTCGTCATAAAAGGGAACTGTTTTTGGACCACTTGTTGATTGAAGATGAAAAGTGGATAGTGTAAAGACACGTAGTTAGAAAAAGGCATATGTTTGCAAACAGAAAACACCACTGTCCACATCCAAATTTGGATGGATCAGAAGAAGGTTACGTTGTGTTTTTGGTGGAACCGCAAGGGTGTAGTGTACTATGAGTTGCTGAAAGAAAATGAAACACTCAATGCTGATCGTTGCTGTTTGAAACGGGATGTTTTGAATAAGGAAATTCAATGTAAATGTACATCTTTGGCCAACAGAATGGGTGTAATTCTTCCTCATGACAACGTTAGAGTTTGGGTGGAAAACTTTACCTCATCCAGCTACTATTCTGACATTGAACCATCTGACTATCATCTATTCTGGGAGCTGCAAAACTTTCTTGATGGAAAGGAATATATAAAATATGAGGGTATCCAAATGGCAGTGGGAGAACACTTTGCCTCCAAAACGGAGGACTTCTTTTCCAAGGGGTTAGGAACGTTGTCAGAACGCTGGCAGACAGTTGTTACTGACAAAGGACTTTATCGTTTGGTACATTTTAAATGAAAAGTGAAAAAAATTTATTTTGTTTTTTCTTTAGGAGAAAAACAACGGAACTTTCCTTTACACCTAATATACGGACAAATTCATACAAACACAAATTTTATCCACTAAAATGTTACAAAATTAAAAGGAAAAATGTCGTGAAATCAAGCTAAAATGAAGTTAAAAATATTATCTTAAATAAAAAATAAACAAAATATTCTAATACTGTAAGCCAAAAATTTATTTAAACAATCTATCATACATAATAATATTAATGCAATACAGATATAAGCCATTAATCAAAAATTACAAATAATTTAAAAACAAACAGTCTTAAACCTCATAACAAAAATAAAGAGAAAGTAATAAAAATAAAGCACAAAATCTTTAGAACAGAAATGCAACAACCAAAAAATTCGAAACAAGGAATCTATAAGTATACAAGCATTCGAATAAAAATTTACTCTCAAAAGATGTAAGAATGGGATTTTTACGAATCTTGATATAAAAGTACGTGTCAGGCAGATATGCAAATGATTAGAAATGCTGCATGTTTGTGCATTGCGGAATGACATCAGAAGGCATTGAACTTCCTTCTAATTGGATTATAAAAAGATAAGATGAGTCTGTTTGAGTGTATTTAATCTGGTGTAGAGGGAAGCTTTTTATGTTATTACGACACCATCGGAGATAATATGAGCAACTGTTAGAGTTCCAGAGGGGAAGAATCATAGGGATGTTGGAAACAGGGTGATCCGCTAGATGGGTAGCTTGCCACCTAGATTGTTCTGAATTTCTACGAGGAGGTGCTGTGATAGTGGACAAGAGAGGTCTGTTATATGGCGACAAGGCTCAGGGCTCCCTCAACAGACCAATAATCGAGAAGACCGTCACATCATATGAAATGCACGCAACGCGCACTCTGTCTCATTGTCCAACATACCAACACAGGCAGAACCTTCACTACGGACCTCTGTTACTGTTCATTCAATCGCAAGGCACCTTGCTGAAGGACATTTGCTATCTCGATACCCATTACGTGTACTGCCGATGACATCTACTCAAATACTTGTCTCCATTTGGTATGGTGTCGCACTCGAAGGGCTTAGACAGGTACCTAATGGAATCAGGTCGTCTTTAGGGACGAATCCAGATTCAATTTCAGCAGTAATGACAATCGTGTATGTGTGGAAGTCTCGTGATGAGTGTCTCAATCATTTCTTCATTGTACAGCGGCACACTTTTCTTACAATTCGTGTGATGGCATGTGGTGCTATCGCAAACGACACACGACATTTAAACTTCGCTGTAAATGTAGAAATAAAAATTAAACGACACACGACATTTAAACTTCGCAAACGACGCACGGTCACCTCTAATACTGATACACTGCACCATGACAGACCTGTACATCTGTGATACTTTTCAGCCACAAACGTTGCCATTCATGGCAGGGCTCCCACGAGCCATTTTTCAACGGGACAATGCTTGCCAACACGCACCGGAGTTTCACAGGACTGCCTCCGCTACATTTCCACCCTTTCCTGGCCTGTTCGATCCCAAATTTGTCACCGACAGAGCATATCTGTAATCATTAAGGACAAAAAGTTGAAGAGCCTACGAGTTTGGTCGAATGAAAGGTACATTTACAGCAACTGTGGAACGAGATGTTGCAGGAAATCATACACGACTTGTATGCCTCAAAGTCAGACCGAATCACATAATGCATTCATGTTAGAGGTAGCCGAACAACGTACTTTAAATTCTATTCATTTGTAATTTTTTCTCTTACAAATGATCATTTTGTTTTGATTTTTCAATCACTTACTTACATCAACTTTGTACTTACGTATGTAACATTTCGATTTATTCTGACAACCCTTTCTTGGTGTGCACATTTTTATGTCAATTAGTGCATATATATATATATATATATATATATACACAGAGGGTGTCCAGCCTTAATGTGACCCAATAGCTAATTCCCGAACCGTTTGGTTTAGATATGCTCTTCCAATTCGAAAAATGTTTTAAAAAACGGTAAATAATGTTTTTACGTGCTTTTCGAACCAAAAAACCCATTTACAAAAAAATTACAAAAAATAAATTTTTATATGGTCCCCAGGTCCTATCACTTATATTTAGGAAAAGATGCAGTACACAAAAACAAAGTAAACACAAAAAGTTTCATTTTATTACGATAAAAACTGGGCGAGTTGTGGAACTTTGAAAATCATACATTTCATCCATTTTCTCAGCCATTTTCAAGAAGCTAATAAGAGGCCTCTCCAAAGTGAAATTAATTGGAACTCTGCAAGGAAACTTTCGCTCTTGCACGTCATTCTTGTGTAAACCATTTTTAAATTTAAAAGTACATACATTTCGTTAATAATACAATAATTAGGTACTTAAGAAATAAAATTTATTCTGTGTACGTGTAAAACGTAGACAAAATAAAATATTTTTTACGAAGAAATCATTTCAAAAACAGTTCCAAAAAATAGACTTATTTGTTGCGGCTGGAGACTGATTTGCTGCGATACTGATCATGGCGAACGTTAAAAATCTGTTGTGTAGTCGCTTGCAATTGCATACAGTCGTATTCTAATACTACGAATTAGAATACGACTCGTACGGGAATCTCGTACGGGAGAACGGGATGTATACAAATGAAGAATACTGCGAAATGTTACTGTTGTATGGGCAGTGTAATCGAAATAAGAGAGAGGCGGCAAGACTTTATGCTGTTAAATTTCCCAGTCGAAGACATCCATTTTATAGTACAATTGCCTGTGCTGTTCAACGCTTGTATAAAACTGGGAGTTGTCATAGACGTATTCCCTTGTCTCGTGCCACACCTTCAAGTTTGCGGATACCCGCTGAGGATGTTCTAGGATATGCCCTGGCTCATCCTGAAAGTAGTGTCCGGGATATTAGCAAGGCTTGTTCCTACTCAAAATAGACGGTGTGGAACATATTACATACGTACGGTGCATATCCTTATCGTCCAGTCCTGGCGCAGGAACTAAGGCCAGGAGACCAGGAGCGTCGTTTTGATTTTTGCAATTTCGTGTTAAACACACTGGACGAAAATCCAGATTTTTTTGAATGAAGTTTTGTGGTCCGATGAATGCCAGTTCTCTAGGCAATGCACTATTAATACACAGAATATACATTATAGGTCCCTCTAAAACCCACATCTAATACGACCTGAATCGCCACCAAGTGCATTGGTTGGTGAATGTGTGGTGCGGAATATGGAAGAGCACCTTAATTGGCCCAATGTGTTTGGATGGACCTTTAACATCAGAATCATACATGGAAATTTTATCTGGACCGTTAGCCAATTTTTAGAAGATGAAGTTTCCTAACGGGATTTGTCACGCATGTGGTACCAGCATGATGGTGCACCCGCATACAAATCTGCGCAACCATATACATCTTTGGCGCAGACATTTGACACTCGAATAATCGGCTACGTAGGTCAACAAGGAGTCGCTCCCGCGATAACCCGACCTAAGTCCTCCGGATTTCTTTCTCTGGGGCTTCCTAAAAAGCAAAGTATACGAACAAGAATCCTCGAGTAAAAACGATTTACTCAATCGAATCAGCATGGCATGCAGGTCTTTGATACCAACTATGTTGCAGAAGCTACAGGCGGAGTTTCTGACGTGGGTTTGGTACTGCATTTCTGTGGAAGGCAGTCATTCTGAATATTATTTAAGTTAATTTGGTCATCCTGATATAATAAATTGCTGATTCATGACTGACTGATTGCCCTGATTACTGATTCATGACAGACGCATCATTCCACATTATGCTATAATTTGAGCGGCAAATCATATTTCATTTTGCTGCTATTTGTTAAAACAAGCTGTTTTAATCTTTTCGGTACAAGTTGTGTTTCTTTAATTTAACTTTTATTGTTTGCCATACAGCAATCAATACAAATTGTCAATCTATGATGTTTACTACTGTAACACTGTGATTTACCACTACCTTCCATGTAACTATTAAACGGTAGCCAGATGGCGCCACATGTTTTTTTTTGGCGAGCAGGACGACTAGCGAGCGCAAGCGCAATCGAA
>BMAW01098939.1:0-13353 GCA_019974015.1 Nephila pilipes | reverse complement strand
TTTTTTTTATTTCTTATTAACCTGGATACAACATTGGCTTCTTGATAGTTTTTAGTTAAATTTGAATCTCGTGGAATATTTCCAGTCCATATCTGAATTGGTGTTTCACTATGCAGACTATCAAGCTATACCGAGAACCAATTTTCTATTTTAGTTTGATTTTGCCCTTTACATTACACATTATTTTCATCACGGACTTCATTGAGAATATTTGATTTGACATTTGATTTGACATTTGATTTGTCATTTGATTTGACAATCATCCCAAACAACGAAATGAGGATCATTATCAAGTATTAGATACTTAAAAATGATAATTCAAATCTTTAACTGGTTTTGACTTCAGTATCTTAGAAAATGACTTTCAGAATGTATATTTATGATTTATATTATCTTTTATCATTACGAAATTTTTAATATAAATTGGGAATTACTCTTTTTGAAGCCACGCAATAAATCTTTAGAATTTTACATCTATAAATGTGTCATCAGAACAACTGATCAATATTACAACTAAGAACTTTGAATTCATAGACTTACGTAGGAGTCTACACACGCTTATTGCTTCAATTTTTGTGTCCTTTCATTTTTGTGCGAAACGAATTTCTCGTAAGTGTTATCTTCGCCCTCCCTCACACACAGATTAGAAAGAAACGTTACCAGTGCGTTTTTAATGAAAAGAAAGTTATTTAAAAATTTAACCTACTCGGTTATCTTCGCACTGACAACGGCGAAAAACGCTAAAAGAATGATTTTTATGAGAAAGTACTTGCGTTTAAAGGTAATCTGTATGCTCATAGATGCTGTAGAGCAAAAAAAAAAAAAAAAAAAAACCAACACTTACATAAATAAAAATATTTCAACATTAAAGTTTCTGTTGGGAAAAAAAAATCTTTTAAGAATACAATTGGTCACTTTTACGAAGACCAATTAATCTATTGTAATGAAAGTAATGAGAAATTTGTTCATGATGGGAACTTAGTTTGATGTAAGATACGGAAGGAAAGCTATTATAATTGGATTCATGAGTTAAGGAAATTTAATCACTGAAATAATATTTATGTTTTATGTTCTCGCAATATGTGGAGTGGATAGTTTAAAGAAAAAACATTTTTTTTATTAGATCAGATGGATAGATTTTACAAAAGTATTTATTTCCGAAATTTTTAACAGCACGAGATCATGTTTCCTCAAAGTGATACCTATGAAAATGGTTGTGGAGCATATTAAACACACCAAATAGCACCTTAATAATGATAAGTAAATGTTCTTCGCTTAACCAGGGATCGGAAAGTACATGTGAGGCCACGAAAGAGAACCATAAGTCACTTTGTGTTAGAGAAGAAATCATTTATAATTGAATTCAATCCTCGTATCGGCACTTCTAGAGCTATATTATTGTTAATAATCAAATATTTTTACATTTAATTGTGACAGGCTATTCGTTGAAATACCTTATCATTGAAGTACATAAAAGTAGCTTTCCCTCTTTTCTTCATTTCTATTTTTTACGCCAACACTTTTCTTTTCTGACCGCACATCACATCATACAAAAAATGTTATTTGTGTCGTACCTTTACTTCAATCTTGTCTTGAATTCAGGGATACCCTGAAAGTTTCTTAGTAAGTACAGCGATTGAAGGATATGATTACTTTAATTTGAACAACCCTATTTTTATAAAAAAAATGTTAAAAATTGATCATCCTTCAATGGAATTTAAATCACTGGTTACAGATATTGCAGATTATTTCAGTTCTTAATAACAATAAATTGCACAAAAGTTAACTAAGAATAACAAGCTCAGAGATATGAACATTTTAAACATCTGGATACGATTAATCAACTGAAGAAATTGGAATTTCAGAACACTGTCCCTATGAAAACAACATACAAGCGAAATTGAGTATTTCCGTGATCATTGTTTATTGTCGATTTCTAGGCATGCGAACAAACTGCATTCGAATTTTATGCTTAAATAAATTTGGACAAGGAATACTGTTAAAAAAAACTTTTAAAAAGCCCTTTGAATATTAAAATTAAATATCTCTGTGGATTTTAGAAAAATTAGATGAATTTGTGAAGTTCACAATCAAATATTTAGAAACCATGAACAATTTTGTGATCATGAATCATAATTATTTACTTTAATATTTCAAAATAAATTTACTAAATATTTTAAGCTACAATACTCTTTGAAGACAAAATATTTTAAGCAAAAAAAAAAAGGTACAAAAAATAATAACTTAAGCATTGCAATATTTTCATCCTAAATAATGTGGTGTGTGTAAAGATTCAGAGTAATAACTACTACCCACACACACACACACACACACACAGTTTATTTGCTGACGTAGGTCAGAACATAAAAACACAAAACAAATTGATTAAACTCGCGTAATCACAGATTTAGCGTCTATCACAATACAACGTCCATCGCAATTTCCTGAACCGTCTTCTTCAGCGTGATGCATCTTCTCCGTCTTCGTCACATCTCACTACTCCGAATCTCTCTCGAAGTCCTATGTGGCAGTCTGGGAGCATCAGGCTGTGTTCCGGTATGGTAGATCAGCAGGCCTTAGATCCCACAGTCTCGGTCATTCTGACCTTCATTGCGCCGTCGCAATGCGATTGATCGACATCAGAAACAGATACATCAGGATAACTGCAATTAAAAGAAAAAAAAAAAAGAAACAAATACACAAACACAAGAAAAAAAAATTTAGAGGAAAAAAAATGTCTTGGTTGGACGACGGTTTCATATGATCGACTGCAGTTGCAGTCTTGAGCGGCCCGTCGTGAATGCCGACTCGTTCAACTTCACAGCGATCGTGCGCCTTAGTCGATATGACTTTATAGGGTCTAAGAAACTTAGGTTTCAATTTCATTCCTGGAGTAAATTGAGTTCGTTGGATCGATTGATGGAATAGGTACGTGCGGTTTAACGCTTTTTATTAAACTGCTTTTCTTTTTCCTGTTGGATCTTTAATATGTTATTTTTCGCATCATCGCGCATTTTTTGTCTATCGTCCATCATGAAGTTCAAATGTTCTTCTTCCAACAGCTCCTGTATTTTAGAATCTTCTTTGTTCTGCATTTGATACCGACCATCAGTTCAAAAGGTGTATATTTTGTACTTCGTGAGGTAGTACTGTTGATGATAAGTTGTACATCTGCTACGTATGCATACCACTTTTTCGGGTCTTCTAGTGACAGCTTAGTTAATACAGGGAGTAAAGTTCTATGAATCCGTTCTATCTGGCCATTGCCACGAGGAATTCCAGTAGCTAGAGTAAAATGATCTATACCTTCTGTTGCACAATAGCTAAAATATTCGTTTGAGATGAAAGCAGATCCGCGATCAGTAATGATTCGGGAAAGATTACCAAAAACACTTTGTTGTAGCATCAATTTAGCTATAAAGTTTTTTGTGGATACGGATTTCACTGGATAAAACCAAGTGAATTTTGTGAAAGCATCTACAATCGTGAAAATATGGTTGTAATTTTTGTTGGTGGAAGGTAGGGGTCCAACAAAATTGATATGATAAGTATTGAGAGGCTTATTATCTTTCGGAATTGGGTTCAGAAGTCCCTCTTTTTTGCCACGTTTTTTGTTTCTTTTCTGCGGTGTATAAGTATCTAACACTTGTTTGAGATTGTGTTTTATTTCCTGATCCCTGATGTGGCTCAAATCCACTTCATCCAAATTTATTGCCTTCGCAAGATTAAAAAAATATTCGAAAATATTCGGTCTTCATCATCTGTTGTTTTACCCCTATTAAGGACTGCGCTTGGGCTTATAGTTACAACAGGCTGTTCGTTGACCTCATTTTTTGCGTTCGCCTCGGAAGCAACACAAGGCGCCAGTCGGAATACCGACGTAATTAGTTTTGTATTATTAAGCGAGGTTTTGTGGGTAGGAACACGATTGAAATTAATTGTTGCATAACTGGCATGAAAAGTATTTCTTTTCCCCGCAATTTCGATTCCATTTTCATTTATAGTAATATTTAATTTGTTAAATACATCAAGGCCAATAATAATGCCACATTATAATTTTTGAATTACATAAATTTCTGTTGCCATGCAGCATTTATAAAATTTAATGTCAGAATAAAAGAATCCCATGGAAAAAGACATTCCTGATTGATTCCAGCGAAAGATACATTGTTAAAAGATAGTTTTGGGGATCCAATCTTTATAAAACTTCATAACCTATCAGTAATAATTCGGATCCAGTATCGAATAAAGCATTGATTTTAACAACTTGAATTTCAACAATTTTTTCTAATTTCTTAGTTAAGGTATTACTTCTAGTAACTAAAGTTTGATTAACCTCTGTTTGGTCACAAAATTTAGCTAATATATGCCCAAATTTAGAACATTTCAAACATTTCAACCCGTCTTTCTTATTTTTACACTCAGCAGATTTATGACATCATAAGTTACAATTGAAACACTTTATGTTTGAATTACTTTCATGTTTATAACCACAATACTTATTTTTTGGCTTAAAATCATCATTCGGAGCACGAACAGTCGACGGCCTTTTTTCCGTATTCTTTAACAAATGGTTTTTTGTTTTGTACATTATCGTGAAACGCTTCTGTTTGCTTCCTTTCTGAAATTACGTCGCACAATTTCATAATCGTGTAATTTTTGTACTAAGACGTCGATATTTGTTATTTTAGATTATTCATCTTTAAGATGATCGCATACTTCTGGAGGTATTTTTGCTTTAACTGGTCTGAAATCAAAAGTTGTTTTAATTCTTCAAAAGTTTGAATATTTAGGCCGGTTATCCATTCATCAAAATAATTTTGGAGCTCAAATGCAAAATCACGCTGAGAGGCAGATGATTCTTTTTTTTGAGTAAAAAATTTTAAACTGAATTGTTCAGGACTCAATTTAAATCCTTGCAATAACAGTTTCTTAACATGAGTGTAGTCGTTGGCTTCCGAATCAGGTTCGCGTGCTACAATATTTACTATGTCCAAAGGAAGCAAAGGTAATAAATGTGTTACCCAATCGATTCGCGGAATAGCAATTCGGATTATCTGTCTCTCAAATAATATAAGGTAAACACTTATATCGCTTTCAACATCATAACGCGGCATTAATTTCATTAGTTTTAGTTTAGGTACAGTTAAGGGTACATTTCCTTCATAAAGTGTATCTTTTGATACTAATTCTAATTTTTTAAGTTCATTTTCCCTTTTTTCGTGTTCGTCCTCCCTTTGTTCCAGCCGTTCATTAGTAATAACTTCTAAACAGTCTTTTGTAAAATCTTCGTCATAATTTTTATCGTTAGTAATTAACGTAAATAAGTCGAAAACTTTGGCATTGGGCTGTACAATTAGTCCTAATTCTTCTGCTAAAGTTATTAAGTCTATCCTTCGTGCTCTCGAAAGAAATGACAGTTTGCAACAAAGGAAAATAAATACAGAATTTTTGTACTCACATAAATTCTTCGTCCATAAAAGAAAGTTCCGCTAAGGATATCCACCGTATATTTAAAATTCCACAGTATTTCAAGGCAGAAATCACACACAAATGCAATTCTTTTAAATAGTCATTTCTTCACGAAAATTAATACTGAAGTTTGATTCGCTTAAGTTGGGTCGAGCCCCCACTTGTGGTGTGTGTATAGACTCAGAGTAATAACTACTTATTACACACATTTTATTTGCTGACGTAGGAGAGAACATAAAAACACAAAACAAATTGATTAAACTCGCGTAATCACAGATTTAACGTCCAGCACAATACAACGTCCATCGTAATTTCCTGAACCGTCTTGTTCAGCGTCAGGCTTCTTCTCCGTCTTCGTCACATCTCACTACTCCGAATCTCTCTCGAAGTCCTAGGTGGCGCACTGGGAACATCATGGCTGTCTTCCGGGATGGTAGATCAGCAGGTCTTAGATCCCATAATTATCTGATTTCGAATTTAGATTTGCATGATCAAATGACGCTATAAACATGTAACTTTTGAAGAAATTTTCATTGGTATCAGAATCGTAAATTGTAAAAAACAATGAAAACGTCACGCTCTCAGTGATTAACCAATATTGAATGCAATTTTCAAAATGTTTTCTATGTTATAATCCGACCTTTCGACCAGTGATTTGCTTTCTAAATTTAGCTATATTTATTCCGAAATACAATTAAAAAGGCATTTTCAAATACGCTCAGTTCGATCTTCCTTACTTCCAGTGCAGAAAATAATTATGGTAAAATAGAGATTGATTTAACTAACATCACACCAGAAGCAACAAAAGGGCTGACAGCGAAACAATTCGTATTTTTGAGCCTCTTTCAAGTGACGAGGATGACATTTGTGCTGACACCTCTTTCTCCTAACTTCCACAATGCATCAAATTTAGTACTATGAGCCACAACATATTTATCGTGCCTCAGCCCTGGCTAAATGTCGAGTATTTAATGTCAGCAAGGATCGAACCCACATCGAAAACTGCGGGCAGTGAGTCCGCATCTATGTCCTAGGCAATCCCCCTTCGTGATAAAATATTCATCATAAAATATTAAATAGGGACGTTTTCTTCCGAAAATTTTCATCTATTTTTATTCTTTTCAAATGAATACGGAATTTCGAAATGGTGGATTACTTGTAAATAAACAGCTTATAAAATTACAAATTTAAGATGCGAAAACTTGATGTTTATTTATCCTCACAAATGATATGAAAACAGAGACTGAAAAATTAAATTCTATTTGTGCTCACACATTTAAATATAGTACTTACTATTCGTAATTTATATTAAGCATTTATTTAAATAATAAAACGAATAAAAAATATGAATGATTTCACAGGAAAACGGCAATAATTAGTTCAAATTAACTGATGTTTATGCTTCCCTCTTGTGTCTGAAAGGTATGTCAGAAATAATTAATTGGAATTAAAAAAAGGTTATTGAAGTAATTAAAATACTGTAAAGCAGTTAATTATAATTAAAATACTATAAAATATAATAAAGAAAATATTACCAAAAATTAACAACACATTTCAGGTAATTAAACGAAGTGTATTAATTTTGTTCCGTGATCCATGTTCAAATGAATGACATTTTTTAGCGTGCTTAACCAGATGTACAATGCTGTGGATTTCATATAAACCTTATTATCTTTCCTGCGCCATTGCATCTTCATTTCATACCATTTTGTTGTCCATGTAGCATAGGATTTCGACTCACAAATTACAATAATTGTCTGCATCGATTTTTTTGTGTCTTTCTTAAGATTCTGGGGAAAATGGCTAAGCCATAGATTTCGAGCAAAGACATTCTGGATGATAAAAATAATAGCCACAAACAAAGTAGTAATAAAAAGAAGAAAGAAATATGAAAATATTTATTCTTATGCACGGAGTGAATTGTTCTAAAATTCTTAAAACTGCATTCTGAGGAAATTTATAAATGGAGTATATTTAATGTAAAAAGTGTCATCCTTGTCACTCCAGAGACGCTAAAAAGATACGAAGTCGATCGACAGTAGCTCCATGTTGCTTCTAAGTGCGAAATTAATAAAAATTAAATCAATCAATTAAGAATTTGAGAAAACTACGCTTTCAGTAACTGTAACTGACACGAATGAAAATACCCTTTACAGCTTTACACCTAATTTTTATCGTTCTTTTTAGAGTCGGAAGTAATTTAACTGCATAAAACCGAAATTTGAGTCACGGTTGTTTCAGAATTAGACGAGAACTGCAGGATGAACCATAAGCTGTGAAAATGTTGTGGCCAAACGTTTAGTGATATAACGAAGTACAATAACCATTTTCTTATCGTGCACGCAAAAAATGCAGATTACAAAGGAACAAATGATACAACTACAAATGATCATACTACGTTAGAGGAATCCCTAGAGAGTTGCTCAAAAAAGATTAAAATACCTAAAAAGACAGCTCGAAAGAATGAATGCAAGAAAAATGTTGCAGTTGAAGATTCCATTGGAAAATCAGATGATTCTGATAGGATAATTGAGAAACCTACAATGAATGTCCTGAATACACAGCTGTATGACAACATTTTGGGAGAGTCTGTGAAAAGTTCTGCAGAATTAAACGTGAAGTGCAACGCATCCGAAATTAAAGCAGTTGATCATTCGGAATATAACGAAGCGATATCTTCTACCAACAAGCAATCTACTACACGCACATACAATAAGCCGTATAAATGTAAGACCTGCGGTAAATCCTACGCATATAAAAACAGTCTGAATGAACATAGTCGACTGCATACTGGCAAGAATCTCTTGAAGTGCAAATGGTGCTCAAAGTTATTCACTAATAAATTTGCATACGAAAGTCATCTTCGATCCCATACTGGACAAAAACCTTTCAAGTGTGATGTCTGCGGGAAAAGATTTTCTCATAAAAGTGCCCTCGTTCGACATCTTCGAATCCACAGTGGAGAGAAGCCTTTTAAGTGTGATTACTGTGGGAAAAAATTTAATGTAACAAGTAACCCGACTCAACATCTTCGCATTCACAGTAGAAAAAAGCATTTTAAGTGTGATTACTGCGGGAAAAAATTTAATCATATAGGTTACCTGAATCAACATCTTCGCATTCACAGTGAAGAGAAGCATTTTAAGTGTTATTACTGTGGGAAAAAATTTAATCTAAAAGATAACCTGATTCAACATCTTTGCATTCACACTGGAAAGAAGCCTTTTAAGTGTGATTACTGTGGAAAAAAATTTATTCTTAAAAGGTAACCTGAATCAACATCTTCGCACCACACTGGAGCTTGTAAGTGTGTGATGTCTAGAGGAAAAATTTATTTTAAAAAGGTAACCTTGAATCAACATTTCGTACTATAGTCGGAAATACCTTTCAGATGTGAACACTGTGGTACAGAATTTAACCAAATAAATAACCTAAATCGACATCTTTGTAATCAAAGTGAAAAGAAATCTTAGTTGATCCTTTTTTTACTCTCATATTGGTGAGATAATTTTCAGTTGTGATCCCTGACGTCCTTTTGCTTCAAAATGCAATCTCAATAATCATTTTTTCAATGATGCAACGACATTTAAACAATACATTTCCTAGAATCAAATTTTTATTAAATATACTTATTTGTGCAATGTATTTGAATAGAAGCCAGCAAATGAAATATATTGTTCAATTGAGCTAATTTTATTAATGAATATTCTCACTTTCAGTTTTAATAATTATGAACTGTTTAGGATATAAATGTATACGAGAAACAAAACATTGCGATTACTTCATGCTGAAACTACTACATATGTGTATTAGTAAATTTGTATGCAAGTTTCTGACTTTGAACTTTACGGAAAAATATATGGAGCCTGTAAAATTATTGATCTCATTGAAATAAAATCTTACTTTTTTATTTTTAAAAGCAAATTGTTATTTATTGAATGATCAGAATTAATTTCAAGAAATACTTTTTAATATACAAAACACTAATTCCTGGAACGTTCCATGTAGAATTTATATTTAAATATAATGTATTTTTTAAGTATTCTATTTAAAATATAATTATATCCCGTAGCAAATAGTTTCTATTTCACACATTTCAAAAATGTATTTTCCTTAAGATAATGGTTGGCTCTTGCGCCAGTAAACTCTACGGTTACTCACACACTTATTCATAAAATAATAGTATTATAATTTAGTTTTCCGAGTAAAAAATGTTTGAAAGGAAATTTTACTTATTTGGTGTTTAATTTAAAAACGGTTGCCTTCTGAAATAAACAGAATTCTAACTAAAGCTTTTAACTTTTAGGGAGTGAATTCATTTTTCAAAAATTACATATTGGTAAGACGAGTTTCAGGTGTGATTCCTGTGGTGAACCTTTTACTTCACTGTTTCAATCAGGCAAGAAAAAAATTCATTTAAACAAGAAATGTCATTGAATTAAATTTTTCTTAAGTACATATATTTGTGCGACGTATTTGAGTAATAACCAGCAAACGAAATATATTGTTCAATTGAGCTAATTTTATTAATGAATCTTCTCTCTTTCAGTTTTAATCATTATGAAATGTTTACGATATAAATTCAAACGAGAAACAAAAAATTGCAATTACTTTATTCTGAATGTCCTACATGTGTGTTATAGTAAATTTGCATGCAAGTTTCTGAAGTAAATAAAGTATAATTGCCTGCAAAGTTGTTAATCCCATTGAAATAAAATCATACTTTTTTTTAATTTTATAAGCAAATTGTTATCATTTATTGAAGTGATTAGAATCAATTTCAAGAAATAGTTTTTTACATGTAAGATACTATTTCCTGGAACGTTCCATGCAGCTTTATTTTTAAATGTAATGTTTTTTTAGTGTATTCTATTTAAAATCTAATTCTATCCCATACCAAATAGATTCCATTTCATAGACTTCTAAAATGTATTTTTATTAAAATAATCTTTGGTTCTTGTGCCAGTAAACTCCACGGTCATTCACTTACTCACACATTCATTAAAATAGTAGTATTATAATTTAAATTTCTGAGTAAAGAATGTTTGAAAGGAAATTTCATTTTTTTTGGTGTTTATTTTAAAAACGATCGCCTTACGAAATAAACATAATTCTAACTAATACTTTTAACTTTTGGGGAGTGAATTCATTTTTAAAAAATTACAAGGAATGAAATCCTAATTGTTTTATCTCTCTGTTTTTTATTTTTATACTTGGAGAATGCTCTTTCATTGAAACAATGAAACTTCAAATTATTTGTATAAGGAGGGTAATTTGCATCGTTTAACTTCATCTTACTTACACATGACATCAGTTCTATTTGAAATTCAGAATTTCTCCTTTGTTATATATCGCGGGATTCGATGGAAATTGAATTCGAAACAACCGCTCAAGATAATTATGGTTGGCTTCGAACTCATAATCTCGTCCGTTTGTCAAATACGGTCTGTAAAAGTTTTGTAGAATTAAGACTTATATGTTAATAACCAAAGCTAGAATATTGCAATTGAATCACCTCATTTTACATTAGATAAAATCAAAAAATATTTAAATAAATTATTGTTTTATCATCTAAAAATATTTATATAAAATAATTTTTATATATTATTTCAAAATTTCAACAGTTCAACAGTTTTGTCAGTACAATTTTCGTCAAAAATCTCATTTTTCTTTTTGGCTAGTTCTGACAAAGCAAAATCTGAGAAATAGTTATTTTTACCAAAATGAATAACTAAGTTTTTGTAAATTTTAAAATAGTTTCAAAACGACTGATTTGAAGCTCAATAATTTGACATATCAGCTTATGTAATAAGCAAAGTTAATTTTGCAATTTTTGATTGTTTGTTTAAGAGTTGAATTGAATCATTTGGTAGAATTGCTACGGTCGTAGATATGAAAAAATAAGAAGAATCGATTACAGTTTGTTTAGTAAAAACCATATATTTATCCAACGTAAAGTGCATAAGATTTTAAAAAACTACTTAGATTTATTTTAATTATTTTCGACAGCTTTGCTTTTGCAGATTTCTAACAAAAATAAATTGTATTGTGGTCCACACTCCATGGATTTATTTTTTTTAACAAACTTTGCATGTAATAACGTCTTATACTGCAACGAAACGAGTTATGGTATACGATCCTAACAATCTCGGATCCATAGTCAGTCGACTAGATACGCAAATTTTGTTGGAACACATTTTCATATGACTTTGTGAGAGAACTCTGTATATACCCTTTTAGACTTAACATATAAAGAAGATGGTTTGGTGAAAGCTAAAGATTTTTGTTTGTTTGGATTCCCCGCTAGAGATTTTGCAACTTTTTCCTATGATCCTTCGTTTTGAATTGATGAAAGCAGGCAAATATAACTTTAACATTATATAATTATTATAAACCCTCGATCAGGAAATAAATTCAATTTGATGAACCCAAAGTTTTTTTTTGAAAACTAAAAACTACGAATGTATACATAAATATTGCGATAAATAAAGTTTTTGAATTGCAATGGTATCCAAGTGTTCATTTTCGTGGACTTTCTCATCTTTTCAAAGAATCTGAGTCTAGTAGGGCTGAATCAGTTTAAGCCCTTTTTAGGTCCAGAGTTCACCCATTGGTGAAATGTGTAATTATTTAGAGGAAATTGTTAGCCCAGATGTTCTCGTCACGTGAACCAGATGTAATATTACAAAGTACGTCATCAATAATTGTCCTGTAGCATATCAGAGCAAATTTAAAAATAATTTCTTCATATAAATGTAATTTCTAAACTAATGTACTTTCATGAAAAACGTGTTTTAAATCTTACTTTGTTAAAATGAAATCAGGATACTTTTTCAAATTAAGTATCTTTCTTGTTTCATACATTAAATTTGAAAAACAGAATATGTAAACCAGTGATTTTTAAAACACTGTGACATTCTATTGAGACAAAAGGCTATCACGTACTTCTGACCTCGTAAAGTCAAATAATTATAAAGCAAAGAAATAGCATCATTTATTTTATAAAATGTTATACTAATGATTAAAGATATCGAATAAAAAAGTTCTCGTTGTTGCATTTATGCCCTCTTTATATTCTTGTGAAAATTATATTAATTTTATAATTCTGAAAATTTAATCTTGCAAAAAAAAATTATTATTTTTCAATAATTCCTTTAAAATTATCTGACGTGGTTCCCGGTTGATCATGTTTGAGAGATCTAAGCCGATTTTATTTCTGTCGATTTGTGTATTCTATATCTGACATTATTTTTGACCCTTAATTCAGTGGAGCTGAAGGAATCTGTTACGGTCCCTAATCCTGCCATTGTCATGGTGTGGAAGAATATACAGGGAGGTCACCAGCTCAGATGTCGTCTTCGTTCATTGAAAGCGTATAAATATTATGAAATTAGTCGCCAAAAGCATTTGTATGATTTCTCAGTGTGATGTTAATGACTGTACCGAACAATAGAAACTTTAAAATGGAAAAAATAGACAAAAACAGATTTGAAAGAAAATTATTTATATGTCGGAAGTTTGGAAATCTCTAATGTTTGATTCGAGGAGATAAAATATCTCTTTGCTTCTAGAATTAGAAGTTACAGACATTGTACATATTTTTGTATGATTGAAAATATTGAATTAATTAGTATTATCCGATCTTAATTCAATTTCCTAAGTGAACATAACTGAAACAAAAATGAAAATGAACGTTATTACACTTGAATAGAATTGAATTGATTTTTAAAAATAATCTTTCGCGTTTCGTAAAATTTTCATCTCAATCGTTGCTCATAATTTATTATAGGAGGTTGAAGTTGATAGATAGCTATAAAAAAGTAGCTGTTTCTCATCAGGTTTGCATATTGAAACTCTTAATTTTGGAGCAATTTTCTAAAA
>BMAW01098935.1:0-12712 GCA_019974015.1 Nephila pilipes | reverse complement strand
TCCCGCTCAATTTCAATGAATGTACCTCAGCAAACTTTTTTTTTTTTGAAAATAACCAGTGCAAAAGAGACAATGTTCCACTGAAGTAAGCTACGTTTTATACGCTTTCACGTATTTATTAACTCTCATTGCTACACGTAAGCCCTGGACAAATTTGCGGAGCTAATTACTACAAAGAGTTTTAATTAGCTCGAATAAAAGCTGTTGATTCAGCTTTCTCTGAATCATTTTCAAACCCTTTTTTGCAGAAATATTTCTCTGTAAATCAAAAGCAAATTATTTATATTAATAGATTTTACAAAACTTTGCAATGTTATTTTTTAAATACTTACTATTAGCTAACACTCTTCTTAAATATATATATATATATCTTGTTCAAATTTTCAATCGTTAAAAAATAATTTTTATATTCCTCCACTCAAGTTCAAATACATCTTTTTAAATTATGGTGGATGACACTTGATGTTAATGCAGTTTTTTTTAAATATTACTTCATTCATTAAATTTAATTGGGGAAAATGCAGTTTAGCCCAACCACTTGGCGCGATTTCAAAAACTGCCAAACTTGGCGATTTTTTCTGGCTGAATTTTGTTCGCTAAGTGTAGCAGGGTAGCCACATTTGGCATAACACCGCCAAATAATTCCTGTCGACAAGGGTGGTTGTGCTAAACTGCATTCCAACCATTTATTTTATTGGATGAATTAAGAAACAAGCCAATGCTTCTACTATATCATTTGTCTTGCAATGGAAAAGTTGGTAGAGCGTCCGCATAGAATCTTCATGCCTTCGGATCAAATCTCGACGAAGCATAAAATTTCTTTATTTGATTTTCAAATAATTCATTTTAGTTTTAAATGGGAGAAAAAATTTTTCTATTATATAAGATATTTAGCAGGATAAAAATTTGGAAATAAATACCGTCAGTGATGAAGCGTGCAGATTGCTGGAAAAAAAGTTTCTTTTTCCACTTAATATTACGATTGTGTCATATGTATATACGTATTTATATTGATTGTAATTAATTGATCAAAATTAACTAAAATAAAATTTTCTTTGTTGACCTAAGTAGGAATTGACTTTAAAATTTTTTTATTCTTGCTTTGTAAACAATAGAACAGTCAGGAAAAAGGATTTGCCACAATTACTATACCGATACCTGTGCTCAATTTTAACCCACGGTTTTACTTACTGGAAATCGCTCTTTTTATTATGCAATTTAGTGAGAGTAATTGCTTGTTTGTGTAGGATGCGAAGTTATTCTATAAACTAAGTTGTTAAATAACTTAAAAAAAACATAGTGTTTTCTTGACTGATATATCACAAACGTTCAAGTTTATTAATAAATTTTTGAAGATATCTAATCTGCGATTTAAAAAAAATGCATAAAAAATAGCTCTAATTTATTGAACGATTAAATAAAAAATAAATTATGGCACTTTTTTTTATGAAATATATTTCAATAATTAAATTTGACGCCTTTGTTATTTTAAAATAGCTGAATCTAATTTAAAAATTTTAAGAAATTCAACTTTTTCTGTTTTGTGTTTTAATTTTGTTTATTACATAGAATGTTACGTTTATACGTATTCGGTAAATTTTCAAAGTTATTAAAATATTGTGGAATATATTCAAAACGTACTTGAATATAACTACACTATTTACGAATACGAACATATTTATTGATTGCCCATTGTCCATACATAATTATTTGTGCATATAAATGCGATTTCCATTACATAAACGGTTACATGAATATTCAGATATATCAATAATGAAATATGACTGCTATCTTCGAACTTTTACTTTAAAAAAATGTTATGTTTATTTAAACATGGTATAAAATTAGCTCATTTTTTTAACCGAAAATATCTGAGTTATCTTACTTAACCCCCTAGAGGTAAGTAATGTTGTATACATATCTAGAAAATGCATATAAAAAAAAGATGACATGATCCTTCTTCATATTTTGGTCAGTTTGGGGGCCCTTCGAATGCCTTTAAACTTTGAAAGGTGGCGAAATTATAAATGTACAGCTGTTCCCTTATCGTCCCTGTTTTACAAAGAGACGCGGGGAACGTCGATGCGTGCAACTTTAACTGCTTTGCATATTTGAACTTGGTATTTGCTGCAGCCGGTGACACGTTCTGGGAGAGAATTTAATTTCATCCTCCCCCCCGAGAGAGGAGTGTCGAAGCGCAAATCATTATTTCCACTTCGTATAAATACATTTGCGCCTGCGTTAAACATCACATTAGTCTCGACGGAGCACACTTGCCTTTCGAACACGGTTAATCCCAGCAGCATTTTAGCCAGCTTATGCTTTCAGGCAAGGAGTAACAAATGCAATATTCATTTTATTTAATAATATTATGTAAAACGATTTTAGTGATTTTTAATTAAAGTATGAAAGTTCTCAAAAATGGCTCGAGTTGGGCTAAATTAGGTCATCAAATACTGATGTTAAATTAATAACTTTAGTGAAAAGTGAAAGTAATAGCGAAGCTATGTATTAATAAGTTATATAAAAACAAATTTTTTTAAAGTCGATTCCTAAATAGTTCGACAAAGAAAATTTTTATTTCAGTTACTTTTTATTAAATAATTACAACTAATATAAATATGTATATATAGGACAGAATCAAAATATTAAGTGGCAAAAGAAATTTTTTTTCCTGCGATCTACACGCTTCGTCACTGACGGTATTTATTCCTATATTTATATCCTGCTAAACATCTTACATAAGAGAAATTTTTTTCTGCCATATGAAACTAAAGTTAATTATTTGAAAATCAAATAAGGAAATTTTGTGCTTCGGTGAGATTCGATCCGAAGGCATGAAGATTCTACGCCGACGCTCTACTAAATTTACCATTGCAAGATAAATGGCTTAAGAGAAACATTAATTTGTTTCTTAATTCATCTGGTAAATTAAATGGTTGGAATGCAGTTAAGCCCAACCACCTTTGGCGACAGGAATTATTTGGTGGTATTTTGCCAAATGTGGCTATCCTGGCCCGTTTCGTGGACTTAAAGTTCACCCCCCCAAAAAATTGCCAAGTTTGGCAACTTTTTAAATCACTCCATGTGGTTGGGCGTAACTGCCTTTTCACTAATTAAATTTAATTAAAGGAATTAATATTTTAAATAACTGTATTAACATCAAGTGTCATCCGCTACAAGTTTAAAAAAATGTATTTGAATTTGAGTGGATGAATAAAAAATATTTTATTAACGACTGAAAATTTGAACAAGATATATAAATTTATATATGGAGAGTGTGAACTGATAGTAGGAATTTAAAAAGTAAGGTATCGTTGTCCATATATTTTTTTATTTGTATTACTATGTTCAACCCCCTTATATGTAAGTGAAAACTACATGTGTTCTGCTTATAAAGTACTTGTTTTCTTTGTTCTCAGTTGTCGCTGATGTTCTGAGATTGAAGAACATGGCGACCGATATGGAGAAAAATTGAATCAGTGAGGTGTAATGACACACAATCTTGAGATGAAGGAGTGTCTTAATAAACTTTCCTTCCGTTCTCGTGATGAGATAAAAGGTTCCATTAAGGCTTGAAGTCGACAACAAGTACTGGAATTCTTCTCCTGCTAGTCATCCTAATTTGTGTTATAGAACGAAAATTATGTCAAAAGGCGAAAACTGCACAGCAGAATTGAACCATATAGTTTTCCGGTTTTATAATAGTTATGGAATTTTTGGGTAGCAAACAAAAAAAAAATTACGAACATTGATGCACTACATGTCATTCAAGCCACACACATCTTAAATACAATTTGTAACGTATTTTTAATATTTATAGATTTTAGAGTATTTCTGGAAGAGTGTATATATCCTTTTTTTATTAAATAGAAGAAAATTGAGAAAGTGTTTTCATATTCCTTTATTAGATAATAATTATTTCGTAAGATACCATTAAAAATGTTATGCCGTTTGAAAGATGCATAAAAATTGCTTAGATGTAGTGCTAATCAAAACCTCTCTACTACAAATTGTATAATGACATTTTTTAAATTTAATCAGTTAAGTCTTTTCTTAGATTTCTTTTTATAAATTCGATCATTCTCTTCTATTGGTGTATTATTTCTTACTTAAAGAATATTTAGAAGTTAAAATAAAATAAATGCTGCAAAATAAATAAATACCGTTGTCTTCTTTTTAAAAAAATTGCTATTTAAATATAAATACATACACCTTTCTTATGAATAGCCTTTTGAAACACACTTTTTAAAATCCATGCCTTAAAATTTTCTACTTTCAAAATAATTTATGTTTTGTTCTTTGAATACACTCCCACTTATGGTAAAGTAACATTTCTTTGATGTGAGAAATATAACTTGATTGATATTGACAATTGACATTAACTTAGGCACATCATCGAATGATATTATATATACTATAAATAATCTATTAAATAGAAAACTTTGCCTAGTAGTATTTTTTGATAAATGAATTTTGGGAAGAAAATTTGAATTTATATTATGATATATTGAAATGAATTACTTTCTAACTTTCAGATGATGTATTATAATGTATGATATTTTGGAATGAATTGAATGATAATGAGTATTACAAAATGAGCTTATAAATTAATGTTTTCTGGAATTTCTGCTAAAATATCAATTCTCCACTGAATTGGCTATACTGACATAAGTTCCGAATTCATCATACACTATTTTCAACTTTCGTTTAAGCAGAATTCGGGCATATGAGAAAGAGCGGGAACAAAAGGAAATATGCTTACCAAATCAATTTGCTTCAAACAAAAGAAATTATATAATATCACACCTGAGTTAATAATTCTATCACAACAATAGTTAATCTGTATCATTTAGGGCGGTAAAAAAAAATATGCTTCAAAATGAAAAAAAAAAAAAAGGATAAGTCTCAAATTTCAACTCGGAGATATTTTAAATAAATTGTTATAAATGACATCGAGTTTTAAATTTACTTTGGCATCGATTTGTATTATCTTAATCGCAAGTAAAAATATTTTTGAAAGGTAACTTGTTTTACGGAAAATGCTTTCAGGATTTAACTCTTTATGTTTCTCTATTGTGTAAATTCAGTTCATTTGTTATTTTATTGAAAAATGACAATATGATTAAAAAAAATATAAATCTTATGTTTTAACGAAATGTGATCGTTCTTCATTTATATGGGATTGTAAATAGGCATAACCGTTTTTCTGAACCTTATTGACTTCATACCAAAAATATTCATTAAAAACTATACTTAAAGAAATAGTTTACAATCAGCCCTTTATACAGCTTTATACGATTAAAATATCAATGGAGGAATAATTCGGAGATATGTTGTATTCATTTTATTCGAGTGAAAAATAGTTATAACTATTAGAAATTAAGGGAGAAAATGTTGTTAGGTTCACACTATTTTATTATCTAATTAATTTCATTATTTTGATCAAATTGAATGCTTTTTATTGTATATTTTTACTCAGAATGTTCGACAAAAGATAATTTTATCTCTCGGAAAAAAAAGATAATTTAACTAAACCTTAATAAAATTAACCGTACACCAATTCATTTCTAATGAATGAAAATAACAAAGCGTTTTCCCCTGAACTTTTACAAGCAAACATCTGAATAGTTTTGTTTTGCAATAACTAAATCCTAAACTTTAAAATAAATTTAGTGTACTACTATTTTATTCCAGAATTAATAGTAGAGAGGTGAATTTTTGAAGTGAAATTTTGAGCACTACAGACATGAGAAGAACTGAAGAAAAGAAAATTCTCTTGAAGGATAAACATCAAAAATGCTTGTTCAAGCTCTTGACTCATATATAAAAGGCGCTGTTATTAATTTATCATAAATATTATCAACTTATTTGTAGACAAAAATATCTTTTGATGGAATGATATATTTCAAAAAATTATTTGATACAGATATATATTATACATGTTTTAATAAATCGTTTGATAGAGAAAAATATTATATTTGCTTAAATTAATCTTTGGCTGTAATGATTCTGTATCTGACTTAAGAAATATAATTGATAAAAAAAATTAATTCCACCATTCGAATTTCATCTTGGAATTTGAAGTATGAGATTTTATGTGATGTTATTTATTTATTTAATTATTTTGTAGAATATTTTTTTTCTCTGCGTGATTATACGTAAAGGGTCTCGGAACCTTTAAAAGTCAAACTTTTCGGTATTTTGTTGAAATATATATGTTAAAACCTCTGTTTCTGCATGTTTTGATGTCAATGGAATAACAATTATATTAAAACTTCTAGATTTATTGAGAAAAGACTAAATCTTATTTAATTATTTTTGTTATTTTTCAATTTTAACATTACTTTTCGCACAGTATTTCTCTGAAAATATTCGTCATTATAATTTTAAATTTCATTCACGTGTTGGAAATAAATTTCTTTTTGACTTATATAATAATTCTTCGACAATATTGTAACATAATTTTTTTTATAAGAATTGTATTTTTTTTCCTTTTTTTAATTTCATATTTTTCTATATAGCTGTATCAAAAAAATTTACGCTAAATGTTTTAAGAAGTTCCTGTAACTTTTAAAATTGAGCTCAATGTTCCACTAAATGACAGAACTTTTGTAAATTTCGATCAGTGTTGTACATCATAATCCTACGTGGAGTAAAATATTTATTTTTGTGCATTTGAAAACGTGTCCAATTTATATTTATTTATAACACTAAAATACTTGTTTAAAATTACATGCAAAAAAAAAAAATACAAATATGTATGAATATTATGCTGTAAAAGTATAAGGCTTCTGCTGATTTTCATTGGCAAAATTCATTCGTTTAAAAAATTATATTTTTTTTCTTACACAGATAATAATTCTGAGATTCCTTAAAATATCAATGGAGGAATAATTTACAGTTATGTTGTATGCAATTTGCTGAAGTTGAGAGAAAGTAAATATTGTAAATAAAATAAAAATATATTGTTAGGTCCAAAATATTATCTCATCTAACTGCTTACAATACGGGGTCAGTCACGGTAGTTTGATGAACTGGTAGCGAATTCACTGCCGACGGTTCCCATTGAGTAACGATTTCGAGCTTTAATGCCACTAAAGACCCACCGCGTAGTCGGGGTTGATACACTACAACCTTCTCAGTCCCAGCGTCGTCTGCAAGAGACACTAAACAACGCTTTCAAAAAATGACACTAAGTTAAATAAAAGGCACCATTAGTACCCATAATTTGTTAATTTTCTTCTTTATAGATGGTAGTACTGAAAAAAATTATCTTAGCGATCATTTTGAATAAGTAGCTTATTTATACTAAAAAGAAAATGGTGTTTTCCGAGAGAAAGAAAATTATACACTTGCGCATCTCTAAGTGTTCATATTTTTTATAATTTGTGTCATAAAAAATTATTAAACACACTGTTGAATTCCTTAAATTTGCTGTTTATGTATAACATTATTAATTTCTTACTCAAATATTCCCATTTCTGATTTAGAACGCAGTGTTGCCTGTAGGAGACATTGGGTCGATGGCTATCAAAATCACTCGATTTCAAACTATAATTATGGCATGTATTTCAGCTCGGAATGATATTCTTTAATTGCTAACTGAAATCACCAAATGTAGGTATTAAAAGGATACAGGAAAGAATCTGTATCTGTCAGAAAATGAAATGAAACCTAATTAGTGATCACTGTAATTATGTCTAACTTAAGATTTCCCAGAATTCGAATGTATTGGGTGGAAAAAACTAGAGAATTCCCGTGCTCACAGACAACATTTCTTGGATATCATGAGTTTTCAAAAGAAACAACTTAAAACTGAGAAATTATTTGATAGTATAAGATAAAGAGAGAGAGAGATAAAAAAAAAACGAATGATAAATTTTGGAAATAAAGATTCTTCAGCAAACATTTTGAACAGGAATATTTTGTGATTCAAATTTTACATTATGCTCATTATGCTAATTATTGTGAATTACTCGTTAAATTAAGATTAAAGAAATATTTTAAATTAAAATTATGATATCACTTGGTCCTAAAGTCTCTCTCCTCCAGGAGACACTTAATTTCTCAAAAATAAGAATTAAAATAATTTTTTTTAACATTTTTTCAGTACTTTTTCCTGTATTTAGAACCGATTGATACAAATTATTCTAAAATTTACGGTTCAAAGTTCACCTTGGGTCTTAGGAGGTTACGTCTGTCGAGGCTTGAAGTCCTCCGTTGTCAAGGACTGAAGTTTGGAGATGGAGGTGTTAGCTCAGGCGTCACCCTCGTCCCTTGACCGACACTCAAACTTATGAAAACCGTCGCTTAACGCACTCGTGTTACTTCCAATACTTCATTAATAAAACAAATCAATAAACATTATTTCGGTCAAATCGATGCTATTCTGGTACTTTTTACTCAGAGTATTTGACGAAGAATGATTTTATTTCGCGGTAAAAGGAGAATTTATTTCAAGTGTTAATGAAATTCATGGCATACCATTTCGGTTTTAATGAATGCTAATAGTAAAGCTTTCTTCCGTTTAACATTTACGAGCAAGCACCTGAATAGTAATGTTTTCCATTAACTGAGCGCTAAATGTTCAAATATATGCACTACTAATTTATACCAGAATTAATATTAAAGTGGATTACAGTGCTAACATTTTTATTTAAGATATACTAGCCTGATGAACTGAAGAACAGAATATTCTCTTGAATAATAAACATATCAAAACAGGTTGTTCTAACTCTTGATTCATATATAGAGGACGCTGTTATTAATTTAACTTAAATATGCGTAACCTGAAATATCTTTTAGTGGATTAATCATGTGCTTTTAATAAATTCTTTGGTAGTAGAATACATTTTATATTTATTGAAATAAATCGTTTGTCGTATCTGATTCTGAAACTGACGTTTAAGAATATAAATGAAAAAAAAATATATGTTCCACAGTTCGAATTTTATCTTAGAGTTTGAAGTATGAGATTTTATATGACTTTTTTGTTACATATTCCTTTTTTTTTTATGCTTTTATGTTTAAGTAAATAAGTAAACAAATTAATCGAGATAAAAACCAACGTTTCTAAAATCGTTACCAAAAAACATTTCGGCTGAACGTTAAGTCCGCTAAGCGGCCCAGGGTAGCCATATTTGGCAAATTACCGCCAAATAATTTCTGTCTCCAAGTGCTGCTGTAGCCAAAAAAAAAAAAAAAAAATATCGAAATATTTTTTTAAAAAAAAAACTTGTCGTAAATATCTCAATATTTACTGCATTGTTAGGGGAGTAAGAATGATTCCAAAAGTTTCAGTGCTCTAGCTTGATGGGAAGTTGGTTAAATTAACGATCGAAAATTTGATGACACACTGATACACACACACACATTAAGTTAAATACATAAAAATGTTTTAAAATAGCATGCTTTATGCCATTTAAATAAATTTTAATTTTTCTAGTTATAAACAATGCGTGTCAGTAATATTTTTTTTGAAATATCTGCATACTTATTGGTCTGCTTATGTAAAGAGAATCACAAATATGAACATAAATAATTATATTTAAGTAATTAATACTTAATAGGTGTATTTAAATTGTTGAGTCCGGAATTTGCATTTATACACCATCCTGCATAAATTCCACTTCATTTATAATTGCAAAAACTTGCTAAGTATTTATAAATAACACATATACATTGAGTATAATTATAATTTCAAAATCTTTAGTGAATTAAATTTTATATTTAAATTTTTCTTTTTCTTTTTATACAGATATTTCATATTACGTAACATTTAAGTAGGATTTTCCATCTAATTATCAAAGAATTAATTTTATTTTCCAATGTACTGTAAAACCAATTCCTTAGATACTCGATAGAGGGCACCATGAATCAATGTCATGTGATAGCTCATGCAGCGCCACCTATTCCAGAACAAAATTGAGCTACCTTTCGTTCTCACTCTCTTTCCTTCGTTTTCCGCTTCTCTTCTCCTTCGCATTACCCGCGTCGGAAGTAAACTTCAAACGCACGAGCGCGTTCCAGCGCCCTTCGCCGATATAGGTTAAATGAGGCAGCCGTCTATTTTGAGCCGATGAACTGGTGAATTCGTCATCTCCTGTTGTAAATATTTCTCATTTCATCCAAATAATAAACGAAGTGAAATAAGTCAAACCTCATCATTGAATTGATACAAAATCACCATGGAATCCGGTAATGGAATTACATTCCTAGACAACCAGCCCTTTGCATAAGAGCAAACTATTGTAGATTCGGGATGCACAATCTCATCACCCCACCGTCTACATTTATAAATGTTTATTAGAAAAAAAATGTACTCATTGTGTATGAAATTAATTCATTTCATGATGTAGTAAATATCAGTAATATGAATAAAGTACAGTCTCAAAAAAACGTCACATGTTGGGTAGAAGACTAACATAGATATATTTCTCTATGACACGGCCCATGTTTGATCACAGTAATTAATTCAAATTTCTATTGCGATTCTCTTCTCATGAATGCAACTATTCCATGAAGCTCCATCTATTTTAATAGCGAAATTTGAAGTATTAAAATGTTTCAGTTATCTTACATATTCAAAACATAAAATATCTTTTAGTAGGTTAAATATACAAATTTCTAGTAAATCTTTAGGTTGTAGAATTTAATTGTATATATATGTGTGTGTGTGTTTTGAAAGTTACAGGACTCTTCAAAATTTTAAATTTTTTGAAAAAGAAGTATGTTAAATCACTTATTTTGTTAATATTTTGATGCCAAAAACTTAAAAATACTACCAAAATTGTAAGAGTTATCGAGAAAACAACTAAATCTTATTCAACTTTTTTTTTTTTTTTTTTTGCTTTGCTTTATTTTTCAAATCTAACTTCATTTTTCTCAAAGCAAAACAATAATCGCTTGCACGCAGGATTTCTCAGAAACTGTTAAACATGCTAATTTGAAATTCCTTGCGAAACAAGTTTCAAATATGTACAAAATAAGTTTCTTTATGTCTTATACTTCAAGTTTTAGAAAATTATTAAAAGGCAAAAGTTATATAAATTTTAATCGGATTTTTCCTTAAGATTACATAGCTATCTAAATAACATACATAAAAATACATTTACGCTAATTTTCTTAAAAAGCAAATACATAGACAAAACTGAAACTTTTTCCTCTAAATGACATTAGTTTTGTAAATTTTGATCAATGTCGTACTACAGAATCCTGCGTGGGGGAAATTATTTATTTTCGTTATTTTGCAAAATTTTCCTATTTATATTTCTTTATAACTTCTTAAAATTAGCTTAAAATAATATAAAAATACGAGAATTAATATAAATATGTATATGAATATTGTATGGCAAAAAGTGTCAGGTTTCTGCTTTATATTGGTTTAAAAATTAATATTTCCGCACTTATGCGAGTAATAATTAAGAATTATGAGACTTCTTAAATAAACCGTTTCCTATAACAATTTCCATAACTGATTTGAAAATCACAACTGGAAAAAAAAATAATTTTCTGATACAATTTTGTTGTAGTTAATTTTATAGAATACGCTATAACTTCTTTTAAAATATAATTTTTGTCTTCGTGAATGTGTTTATTAAATGAATGGGTTTAGAAGCCCAAACAGAGAAGAATTTTGTAAGTTGCCATCCTATACTGACTGGTAAGAAATATCTATTTACATTCACTCATTCTATATACAACGTAGCATGTTTCACAAACAACAAATTTAAGTTAACTAACTATAAATAACTTTTATATTTCGTCTCTTTTAAATATGAGTTAATTAATTAAGATAAAAACATACAAGAACTAAAACTAACTTAATTTTAATGGTAACGTCCTATTGTTACTTCCCTTTCCACTATTCTCAATATGTAAGAAACACTAATCAACTCAGTCAAATGATGATCTACCGTTTAAAATAATAAATTAATTTTTGCCTTAACGACCCAATCAAGTTTGAGTCATTTGAAGATTAGTAGGAAGGTATTTGGAGATAGAACATAGTGGAGTGGTCATGGTCACTAGCTAGCAACCAATATTCTTCTCTTTGCTTCTTAGGTTCGCAGCGCTGATACCATGAAAGATCCTCCGTGTGGAGAAAGTGATGCACATAAAATCAGTCGAGGCTTCAAGTCCTTCTATTTCAAGGATGTGAAATTTTGTAGAGGGCAGTGCCAGCTGAGGTATCGTCCTCGCACTTAACCGTAACTCAATACTTGATATCTGTCTCCATCAGGCTTTTATTGCTTCGAAGGGTGACGTAGATAAACATTCAACAAATCAAAATATTGCATTTCTTACAGCGTTCAGTGTGACGTAAGAAAAGGCTTAAAAATACTTCTAAAATGAGAAATATTCATGTTATATTTCAGATTAGAGCCATCAACTCTGCTAAAAAATACCTCTTAACTGTTAAGTAGAATAAATAGATCGAATGTGCCGTTAATATAGGTGTAAAACTAGTGATTTTCTTTTTAGCGACTTTAAGTTGCTTTATACTTGGATTGATGGTTTGTAGAAGAGGTTTCGAATCCTTCATGTTTTGTAGATCTTATCTGAATTCACTCTTTACTCAACGAAACTCAATCTAATTTGCATAAGTCCCCTTTAATTTTTTTGAAGAAATTTAAGTTTAAACAACGTCAGGAAAATAGAACCAATATGTGGCTTGAATGAAAAGTCGCGATGGATACCACCTCATGTA
>BMAW01098920.1:0-13081 GCA_019974015.1 Nephila pilipes | reverse complement strand
GTATGAGAAAGAACTTCTTTAACAGAACTAAAGGACTAAATGTTTGCTTGATTTCCTATAGCCAATCAAACATCTTAATTCTTTAACTCTGTATAATTTCCTCTTTACTCACAGTTTTACTTAAATTCACAAAAACAAATAATTTTTAATTCTCCAAATTTCTTGATAATTCATAAATATCCTGTACTAAACACCCCAAAATCTTCCAATTCATGAATTCAAACTCAGCCTCTAAAAGCAAGATTATAGCTGCAGTTTTCCATGATTTTTTTTTCGATTACAAATAATAATTTAATTCGCTACAATTCAAAATTTCGTCCTTTACACCCAATGGGTGGCGAAAAGAACTCTCTCTTCCGCCATTAAGAATACAGCCTTTTCATTCATTTATAAAACTCAGATTCTATACAAATTTCAAGAATTAACATGATATATCATCGCTTCAATACAGCTTCACTTCTCACTGTAGTCTACCTAAAGTAAAACATTCAAGAGACTTTCTAAATTTTAGATACGAGCTCAGGACCGCTTCGCGGCATCGGCACCCGTTCAAACCATCGATATCACATAATTTTTTGCATTTGGTACCGCGTGGAAGCATGGAGCCACCAAGTGGAACGTTACGTATCTGCAACAGTATATTGTTCTGACATCTTCCTGTAGCTGTGTGCAATGAACATCTCTTACCGATATGTTTTTTAGAAGCGTGGTAGGTGGGTCCTGGAATTGCTTGTTTGATAACCTTAGGAGGGGTCTAGATTTGAGGCAAATTTTTTTGTGGCATCTTAGAAATCAACTCCTCAAATAGTTTGAATAAATGATTGATGAAATCAGAAACGGATATTCAAATTATCATTTTTTCCTTCATTACTTTCTATACATAGTAAAATAATTTAAGCGAATATCAAAACAATACAATTGATAATATTGCAAATTAATATTATCAGTATAAGGAAAGGTTTTAAAAAAATTTATTGAGAGATTTTGAAAGTTTTTTCTAAAAGTAGTTATTACGAGAGATTATCTTTTTTCATTATTTCTCTTTAACTATCTTAATTTAATTATAATTCTTATAAGTGAGCTTTGGAGGTTTGGAAGAAATTTATAATAATTTTCACAGCGTATTTTCTACTGGACATGTGTATGTAATTACTGGATGCGTAATGGAAGTATAGCAATTTATTCTGCAGAGTCATTGATGAGATCCGATAAGATAAGGGTTAATATTTTCTTTTTAAGTCCTCTGAACAGTATTAGGTGAAATGTGGAACAGAGTATAAATAATGAAAATAATCTTTAAAAATATATGGATAGAGAGTGGCGTACAATAACCAAGGAAAACAGGAAAGAGTGGTAAGTAAACTTTTTCTCAACAATAATGAATGAAACATTTGCATGATACTAGATAAACAAGTAATTGTTGATTGTCAAAAAATTGCCTATATAATTCAGCTGGTTATTGAAAATGATTTTCCTTCAAAACTTTCGAATTTTAATGTTTTGCATTCTACAAAAAAGGAGCTATACCTAACAATAGATCCCTCCCTCCAGCATGAGAGTAATTATTAAGATAAGTGTCTCTAATAAAAGGGCTAATATAGAGTAATGATTAGAAATTTTTTCATGATGAATGCTTGGAAATCCCCAGTGCCTAGTATAGTATTTTTTTTTTAAATCAAGCTTCTCTTAAAGATTAAGCATTTTTTTTTATTTGTGAGTTTTCTTTTCATGTTTTGTATTGTTAAAATATAAATGAGTATAACAACAATTATCACGCTAAAATAAAATAACAATGACGCTTGCCCACAAGATATGAGAAACACTTTTCAAACATAAGGCATTTACTATCAAAATGTAGCCGCATTTATACGTGTCGATACAGGTCACATTGAAAAACGTTAATTTCAATGCATGTCACAAATTAAACGAAAATATTGAGATCCTTTGTTTAATTGTGGCATGCATTGAATTATAAGTTAATAATAACATTAAAATACACATTTATTTCTCAGCAGAGTTTTATTTGTAGATAAGCTACTAATATATTTTGATGAATCAAAAATTATTACAAATATATTGATTAGACTAGAGGATTCCCATGGAAAAATTTGAATTTATTGAAAGGATGTCGAAAAGCCACTGAAAACGGCAGATTCCTTATTCCTCCTTGAGACAAAAGCCAACTACAACAGAACAACTCTTGACACCCCTAATTCCCCCACAGCGATTCATTTTTGACCTATGTATGGGTATGAAGAAACCTAATTGACCGAGCACAATACCTCACCTTGATAAATAACTACCTATAAACCATCATTTTCTTATTTTAATTAAAGCTCTGCGGTCCCTCCAACGTATGACTTTCTGTCACTTGACGGCAGACCTGAAATATTTACGACATCAATTAATCACCACTTGACGAACACTTGAGGGAATCTCCTAGCAGAGAAGGAGCGTTCATTAATAACTTTTTAATGATGTCGTCAAGGCGGCTTTTGTGGTGAAAACCGCGATTCGCCCAGCACAAAAAGGTCTTTAATAAGCGATTCAAATTTGAAGCTGCAATTCTTCGTCCCATATTTTGATAAACTATCTTTCACCGAAAAGTTATGTTCCTTTGATACCATCTTGATCTTTTTTTATTATTATAAGAGCAATAAATACAGAAATGTGTTGAAATATGTAGCTAAAGAAAGGTGATAAAACTCTAAATCAGTGAATATGAAAGGATTTTTCTCAACAGGTGATAATTTTATCCGCCCGAAGGGAAAGTTATAAATATGTAAGTAGTCAACAGACAATTTAATATATTTCATTTTGCACATTGATCCCATTATTCTTTACAGAAAAGATGAGTAATTGAGAAGCACCATGTTAATTTAAAATCTTTAATGTGTTTTATAATTATAAAACAGCTGGTTACTACCACATTTAATAATCGCAATAAATAAATATTTTTATGAATTAGTAGTGGTAGATTTATTGCTTTGAGTTAATGAAATATAACAATACTTTATTACTTATCAGAATATAATTTTTATATATATTCTACATTTTGATAAAATACAGAATTATCTTTCTTAAATACGTTTTTTATTTTTCGTTTGTGGCCGGGATGGCCTAGTCGCGAACTGGTAGCCGTCACTGTTTCGTCGAGTCATTGATTCGCGTCCTCATGCCACCAAAGACCCACCATTAGCGTGGCTGATAGACGTTACATTGGTCAAAGCTCCAAGTTCTCCATTTGACGTGATGCAGAAGTTTGGAGAGGGCACTGCCAGCTCAAGCTTCATACTCATCACTTGACCGAGACTCAAAATACCGAGGTCTGTCGCCAATAGCCCACGTGTTGCTTCTAAGTGCGATGTAAATATACTATCAATTAATCTACTATCTACTACATTCGTTATATTAAAGTGAACACTATGCACTTGAATCTCGATTTTAACCTTTTTCTTTCATTGTTTACAACCTGCAAAGTAGAAAATTATTGCCGGAGCTCATCGGCCGCGGTCTTTATTTTCGGGAAAGGATTTAAATTCTTTTCGCGAGGATTTTATAACATCATTTCATTTCTCAAATAACGTTATTACAATGAATTTAAAACTATTACAGTTTTAATTCTTTCCTTAAAAGCATTCGAGGCTCTTATAGTCTATTTAAATTTCCTCTCCGTTTGATTCTGATTAAATATAATTTAAATTGTAGCCCCCGCTGATTACATACATGCCTGATAACATAGTCACTAAATTACATAATCAAGTGAAGCGTAAGATAAATGACAATCAAATTATTTTTATTCAAGTTATGAATATTTAAAGTCTTATCCTTTTCAACTCATTCTGTGTTAATCTTTACCTAAATACGTCTGGGTTATGGTCAGGGGAGAGAGAGAGAGTCCAAACGTCCTTCATTTCTAATCAACTCCAACTCAATCGGGTTCGAGGGAGTAAACAAACTATAATTGGGGGTTCGAGCCAGAAACCTTTCTTCCATCACATGATCTCTCTGACATCTTCTTAGATAACGATTTGCTTGGTTCGATCGTCTCACTTTCAGTAGTTCAAGCACCAACTAACTAACTTCCATTTCTCTAACTTATTATTCATTTCATCGTTGCTTATATGTGAAAATTTTTAAATCTATTTATTAATGTTCATAGCTTCAATCTAATCTACACGAATCACATTTCATTTTACTGCAGTAGAGTTTTATTTTAAGCAATCCAAATCGCAATATAACCCTATGCATCACAAAGTTATCAAAAAACAATCCAAATTCAGCTCATTCAATGCAAGTATTCTACTCCATATTAGTTACATAAAATATCATTAAAATTTAGGATAATTTATTTCTAAACGTGATTAAATTTCAAGAATGAGGATGTGGTATAACTAATTGATGGTCGCCTAACTAATTCTGGATGTATCAGAATGTAGGAGACCAGTAACTGGACTTTTTAAGAAACTAACACAATTTATTAATTAAGGGTAATACAAAAATATCAGTTGACGATGTGATTTCAAAAAGAAAGAAGTGGTCGTCAGAATTTGATGACCTATCCTTTATATACTTGTAGAAGTATGGATTTACTTCTTCGCATTTGATTTTTGAACAGTTTGCCTAAATGGGCGTAATGAATTCTCGGTCGTCAGTGTGCAAGGATCGTAAGACGACCCAACGAAAATTTAATTACGTAAAATTAAATTTATAAAATTAAGGCTCCCGTCTACCGGCTATTTTGATTCGGTGAACATAATGTTAATCCTATGGATTTTCTTCTGCCGTTCTCAAATCCTTGTTATTTTTTCTATTTGAATGCAAAAAAGTGCACCCGAAGGAGCAAAAAATAACAAAGATTTCTGTAGAAGAGAATTACATTTTTCTCCGATGTTTAAAAATATTTATACCTTTATTTTAATGAACCGTTTGTGAGTTTCCTGTCTTTAAAATTTTTTTAAAATATTTTCGAAAATGGGAGAAAAATGTAACTCTGCAGAAACTTTTATTATTTTTTGCTCTTTTAGAAGCATCCCTTCGCATACAAATAGGTACAGTAGTAAAGATTCGAGGTCAAAAGTGGAAATTCATAGGATGAACATAATGTTCACGAAATCAAAATGGCGGCAGACGCCTAATAAATTGCCTAAATAAATTGATACTGATAAATTATAAATAATATCAGTATCAATTTATTAAAGCTCTAAATATTCCTTAAGCAAGGTTTCCGTAATGCTACTGCTAGTCTTATAACAGACTACAGAAATTAACATCTGAAATTAAAGGATTGTAAAACTTATAATCCTTAATTTATTTGAATATGTAAAACATTTTCTATTCTTATCCTGGAAAAATGTTTCCAAAAATCACTGATCATTTAGTTAGCATTTCATTTATATGCATCAAAATAAGCTTAATTTATTTTTTAAAAAGTTTATTTCTGTATGATTAGTGAATTATTAACTTAATCTGATAAATTAATGAAAATATAATTCTGTACTATTAATAACAAATACGAAATATGCTTTTCAGACTTTTTACTGCAATATTTAAAATAGTAGGCGTAGTTATAATTGTTATAGAAATATGTTTGCACTGCTTCTAATTATTCTCTTACTTTTGAGTGACAAATTTATCTTATTTAACTGAATTCGACTTTTATACGAAAAAAAACCCCTTTCTAATAATATTATTCGAATTTATAAAGAAAAAAAATTAAGATTATTGTTAAAGAATTTTTATTATTAATCATATATAGTCTAAAATCCTTAAACTTCAAAGGTTTTCTTTTAAAGAAAGTTCCCTTTTGAAGAAATAATTTTATTTAAAAAAATTGGGTTTTTTAAATATATTTCCAATGCAGCAGATAATGCAGATATTATCCTAACGCCGAATAGAGATCAAAAGAATACAATATACAGAAAAAAACATCAAACACAAGAACAGAAAAAAGTAGAACATGAGAAACGTATATATATAGCCGAAATTTTACAAAAAAGTTGTAACGACTGTCATTCATTACTTATATATACAGCCGCTTCGTAACTCACTTATAGATATCAAGTAATAAACACTAACTCCAATTGAAGAACGTTTGAAGAAATCTAATTGTTTTGATGATAGTCACCGATGGATAGCTAAATTTACTCTCTTTCGAATCTCAGTTTACTTATCAATTTTAAATTAGGATCAACTAATAAATTCTTATTTTACCAATTCATTCGATTGATTTAATCACCTCCTCAAACAGCTGATTCTTGTCTTAATACTTCAAATAGAATCGTTTCAATTCACAAAACTCATTAAAGAATTTTAATCCAAATTATAAATCTCTGTCAGCGAGTCGTTGTCATCTATCTCTCCCTTCATTTTCCTTTCAATCTATTTCTTTTAAATATCCTTTTCTCCAAATCACTTCGCTTCTGTCATCATCTAATTTACATAATCATACTTCATTTTGGTTAGGAAGAAATTATAATACTATGCAATTTAAAATAATATAAAGTCATGAGGTTAGTGAAGAGAAAATAGTGAATTGCTCAACTTCAGAAAGTCTTCAAACACTTAGCGAAGTAAAATAATACCGTATCTTATAATAATTAGTTCATGCAACATAGTCATACATTTTTGACTCATCACTTTTAAAAAAAAAATTTGATTTTAATAATGATCGAAAATAAACTATAGCCAAAATATTTTTAAAAATAAAAATAAATTTATAAAGTTCTATCTAAAGTTTTGCAAAGAACAGAATTAGCCACCCAAGGTGCGCTTTTTTTTAAAAAATTATAATTTAATTACTCAGTTAAATATGAGAATTGAAAATTAAAGTAAACGATGAAATATAGATAAATAGACAATAGTAAACTTAAAACTATTAAAATTAAAGGAAACTGAAAATTATTAAATTGAATATATTAAAGCTATATGTAATTAATACTAAAGCAAACGATAAATTATTAAGTCGAATATTATATCAACTATATGTAATTAAAATTAAAGCAAACGATTAATTTTATTAAATTGAATTAAGCTAAATGTAATTAAAATTGAAGCAAAGTATAAAAAATTGAAAAGTGATCTGGTACGCCCAAAGTGATCCAACTAAAACAATAGCCCCTTGGGTGGCTAAAAAAATGGCTAACTCACTGCTGTCTTAAAATTTCGAATAATGTTATTCATTTTCAGCCATATATTGATTCCTGTTTACATATGATATAAGGTAATTCATAAATCGATAAGTAAAGGAAATATTTAATTTATACATTTGTTTCACTTCAATCCATTGAAAAAATGTAGAAGAACTTTATTACGACATATTTTTTAAAATTAAGAACGTTACTGATGAAAGCAGACATAAAAAATATACGAAAAATCAAGATAAATTTTTGAAAAGTGGCCAGGTACGACATTTTTGAGTTAACTAAAACAATAGTCCCTTGGGTGGCTGATAAAAGTTTTAAACCCTCATTGTCGAACTCAAATTATGAATGATCTCACAAACCCAAAAATAAAATTGTCGATACATAAAAAATTAATGCAACATATTTTCTCGGATTAAAAGTTGCTTGTCATGAAAAACGGAATGACAAATCTGATGCGAACGAGACGAAATAGCTCTTGCATTCATCTCAAGAGGCATTACAACCACAGAAGGGATTTTTTTAGGGTTTCAAAATCTTTCAATGTCAAAACCTACCGTAAAATTTTCACCTAGGTGGACAATGATCAAATGTCTTGAGCTCCTCCTATCAAGATCTAGAAACGTGATAAGCAAAATTCCTTTTATTATTCGCATATCGATCATAATAGCGGCTTATGAAAATTTTATAACACGAACTGTAAAAGATTCTTTTTTAAACCTATCAGCATGAAAAAAAAAAGAAAAAAAAATAGAGAGAAATCCTACCGCGATAATAATTACTTTAATTACTGGCTTCCGGAGACATAATCACGTGATCCATCATAGAACTCGGTCAACCAATAGGAATCCGTCTTCGGTGGATTTCAGACGATACAAATGGTGACACGTCTTTTTAATTAATTCTCCTATCCTAATATACCTTCGGGATACGAAGAGAGGTAACTTAGCTAAGAGCGGACAGATCAATTCCCCGATGAACAAATGAGACAAGACACGAAAGCATCTTTGACAACGCCTATGACCTATAAGAGAATGACGTGAGGATATATTGCAGTCAATTTATTTAGGTCCTAACCAGAGAGGACCTTCGGGATATTGGACAGGTACCCCCTCCTGAGATCTGATTTTTAATAGACTACATGGCTAAAACAGATGGAGGAACTTTTAATTGGTTATTGGATCCAACGTGCATGGTAAATCTTTTAGGGATTCCGATAAAAACTATAAAGTTTCCCACTTAATTGATTTTTTTTTCTTCTTTCTTATGGTGGTTTAATGGTGGATAATTTGGCATTCCGCTTAATTGCGAGTTGTTCGGATGAATGCAAAATATGTGCAATCCATTCAAAGGCCTTGTCAGTAACAGTTCAAGGGCATGTCAGAGAATTAGATTGTGTGTGTTAGAGGTCAATAGGTAAACAAAAAGTTATATGCAAAGTTTTGCGAGGGTCAGATTTAGCCACCCAAGGAGAGCTTTTTTCTATGATTATTATTAAATTAAATTAAATATAAGAATTAAAGTAAACGATGAATATCGAGAAACGGATTATAGTAAACTTTTCCAATATTAAAATTAAACGTAACGATAAATTATTAAATTGAAAATATTTAAGCTAAATTTAATTAAAATTAAAGAAAACGATAAAAAATTGAAAAGTGATCTAATACACCAAAACGCCCCACCTAATACCAACTCTTGTGTGGCTAATAATGAAAGAGCAAGAGTGAGTTTGGTAATAAAACTGTAACAAATTCCTCTGCACAACAACCGCTGGTTTACATCATAAGTGAGAAAGGATTTTCATCTAAAGACGTATTGGGTTGTATGTAATCGTATAAATCGTCATTAATTTATTTTAATCTGCCATATTAATTTATATGTAATCAAAAAGCAACATAGACTTTCGTGGAAAGTACCTCTAAATTTGACTAAGTTTTTTATCCATACTATTTTCAAATTTTTAAAAATTCTAATGATCTCTGAGTAACAAAAGTGGAGGTAAAATCTAAAACTTAAGAGAGTTCTCAAATCTGATTCGAACAATACTGTGAATATAACATATATTTAAATAGAACTTAAGAGTAGACAATATCAGTGCGGATACATATGGTGCATTAGGATTTCTGTTACGATAGCGAGTCGCAGAACCCTTTCCCCCCCTCATCCATGAAAAAGTTCTCTCTACGCCCTGGAGCTGAGGCTCATTAAATCAGCGGTTTCCGACTGGGAGGAGCTCCCCCGAGAAAGGCAAGGGCAATTGCCAGATATAATTCCAAATTTTTTTGATAAAAATCATTCATTTTTTTCAAAATTATTAAAAAAAGATATAGTGTAAAAATAAAAATGCATGTACGTATATGCTACAGAAAAACCTTGTCGTTATTCTGTTAATTGTAGCTTTTGTGTAATAAATTTTTATTATTTAAAACATAACTATTATTATATTTATTAAAATAAAAGGTGGAAAGGCGCGGACATTCCTCCCTCATCTTTCAGGATGGCTTAATAGCATAAAAGTTTAAAACTACTACATTAAATGGAACTAGGGTTACAAATCCTTACTTAGCGTTATATAAAAGTTTCCATTTGAATTAATGTCGTTTTATAATACTTAAGTTTTAGTTTTATTAACGTCAAGAAGCAACACAAGGGCTATACGATTCGTACTTTAAACCTCGGTCAAGTGACTGAAAGACACTTGAGCTGTCACCCTCTCCTAACTTCCAGCTTACCATGCCAACGGAGTGACTTTGGTCCAGATTTAACGCAGCATCAGCTCGAACCCGCGACTCAACGAAAACCGCCGGCCACTGATCGCTGAAAACCAGACCACTACATTACTGCAGTCCATTTTAAATCAACTAGGTTATTGTGCTGAACCTGGGATTTCTCAATCACGGTCAATAGATGTTTGAGCTACGCTTTTCCTTTCCAACTTTTTGTACTATACCGCGGGATTGATAGATTGACTTCGCATTGAGAAACAACGCAAAGATATTGCCGACAAAGGATTCTTGAACCTCGGTCAGTGATAGGACGACAAGCTATTGTAGCACCTCCCTCTCCAAACTCTACTCCATACTAACGGGAGGACTGGGACTTGAGCAGATTTAACGTGCATCAGCCTCACTTTTGTTGGATCTCTAGAGGGATCGTGGTCAATTGAACTCCTTGATAAAATCAATCCGCGACCTGACTGCTAAAGCTATTGCAGCCGTACAATCATAACGCAATCTTTTCATCATTTTAGCTTTCAGAATTATACAGTTTGAAAATACTTTCACCACTCTGGACAATTGTAAGATAATTAATACCTCGGAGAACCTACTGAACAATTATATATTGTAACACATACACGGCATTAATTTATTAATTTGCTTTAAAATAATATAATGTTTGGTCTTTTCCCCACCCATATATTATTTAAAGTGTTGTAGAAACGCATAACACACATTTTTCAGTATTGTTGTCAAGGCTTATAATCAAACATTATAAAATAGTCAAATATACTATCAGTCATCTTTATTCTATATTTAATATAATTGATTATTATAATTTATAATAATCAAACAAAATTCCTTTAAAGTGCGATATTGCTTGCTTAGTATTATTATTTTATAATTTCATGGTAAAATTGTTTCTTCATATGTATTGTTTTAGTGACATTGTACTTGTAATGGCATTGTAAAGTGCAATTTTAAGTTAACTAATTGGCTGACAAATGTCATGTTACTCATATAGAAACCCAGCATAACCAACAAATAATGATGCGAATGAATTATATAAGCCCTCCCATTTTTGTCATTTTGCCGTTTATTCAATGCGGAAAGTTCTTTATATTTATATTTGTCAACCCAAAATTAATCGTTTGCATTTTCATTTTGCTCGTGTTGAATTTGGTTCTTCAACAAGACGAATCCAACTTCGGATTTATCTTCACTGCTACGTCATTGAACGTTAAAACGATGTTAATTTCATCTGACCTTGAAACTGATAAGCGATTGTGATAAAATTTATTATATTGAAAATAAAAGGATTAAGAAATGCCGAAAAGATTATTTGAAGTCTCCTTCAGGAGAAGAATTTTTGTTAAAATAACTTAACATGCTCTTTAGGAATTCATACCATTATATATTCATTTCACGTCTATTTTAAAATTCATTACCATTTCAAGGAATGATGGTCATTGTTAATGATCACTCATTTTCAATCATCTCGAATACTTTAAACAAAAGGTCTATTTGTTTATGCATATGAGAAATATTCTAATAAAGTACTATTTGATTTGTAATTTGCTAAAACGTAAGAGCATACCAAGTTTCAAACACATGAATATTTCATATATTATGTATTAAATGTTCTTTCTTATACCTAATCACATACTTGCTTCAAATTTATTTGTCTTACTCAATGATTATGCTTTGAAGTATCAGATTAAAGCCAGAGTAGAGGTAATCAGTTTAGAGATTCGGCCCCAATTATTTGAATAAGTGTAGTGATTACACCGAATAATTAACTTTTTACTCACCATTCTATTCCTCTAGTTAATTTATGCACATAACTTGTGCCACTCTTGCAACATCAGGATTCAAGTGAAAATGTCAAACTAGAAGACCGTATGCTAAGAACTAAAAATACGTCTTGCACTTAACGAAATAAATTCTTTAGGACTAACCTCAGAAGTAAAATAGAAAAGTTTGGCAAAAATTAAGAAAATAAAAGTATAATAACATAATCTAATTAATTAATTAGATTACGCTAATAAATAGACTAAATTTATATTAATAATAAATACAATTTAATTAAATTAAATTTCTATAATAAATAAAAGTTACAAAATAATAGTTCACGTCATCTTGATAAATACAATAACAAAACAACTTTAAACGAGAAAATGAAAATTTACTAGATTTAGAATTAAAGATAAAAATTCGAGAAACTAGAAATTATCATAATTTTCGTACTTCGAATATATCCAAGAACTCAACTCATTCAAGAAATAAAATGCAGCTCAGCTTGAATTTTGCTTTATTTACCTAACCAATTTAGGAAACGAGCCGAAATTTTCTAGAGAGGCCATGATGCAGTAAAAAAATTATATTTATAAAATGAACAACTAAAATAAGATGAACTCATAAGATTAATTAATTGTCGTTTAAGAAACACTTAAATAAATGCCAAAAGTTTAGTATTCATACAGTCAAGTATAATATATAAAAATAAGCAGATATAACTATTTGTCTCATTTACAGATTGTTACAGTTTTTCAGTAATTATAGAAAGTAATTGAAATACATGAAAATTATATATGAACGGCTTTATATTTTATAAAATTGAAATAAAATAAATATTTTCAGGATTGAAATTATTTGAAGAAAGCATGTTGAAAATGTTAACAAATTATTTCACGTAAAACCAGTTCTGAAATGACACTATTTTTCTCGAGAAGATTTTCGATAACGGCGGATAATTTTATAATTAAACATACAGTGGTTGACTGATTTCGGCCATCAACAAATTTTTTTGACATTTTGTGCGCTTTAAATTTTTAGACATAGGATACATTGCTACCTTTTCTATGACACTGCCATAGAAATTATCTCAGTATCTAATTGAAGTTATTTACAGCATACATCACATATTTTGTTCTATTGCCTGTTCGCTGTCAGTTTATAATCAAGTAATTCATTCTCGAATTTGATTCTGTTATTGTATTAGAGTCATATTAATTTTGGAGAAATTTACTGTTATGTTGGGGCTTTTTCAGTTTTATATAAACTTCAGTCATAAAATATTTAGTGTAACCATGACTATTGACTACTGTGGTCGTTAATCGTGTTGTTGACTCCAGACCCGAATGCAAATGAACACCACTACATATGGACATTTTAATAAACTCTACGAGCAATACGCCGTAACCGAACGAAGTACAACAT
>BMAW01098907.1:0-10738 GCA_019974015.1 Nephila pilipes | reverse complement strand
TTTTTTTTTTTGCGTAGGCTGTTTACCTATGCCTCGTGTAAGACATCGAACGCCTTTTGACCAAGTTTCTGAATTCAACTGAGAAAGAATAGTAGCCTATAGGGATTGCGGATTATCCTTCAGAGAAATCGGTCAACGTGTTGGAAGAAACCAAGCAACTGTGATACAGATCTGTGATCCTGGATGCAGGAGGGAACGATGGACCGACGGGGCCGATTGCACCCATCTCGTTGCATCACTGCCCGTGATAACAGGCAGATTGTGCACATGGCAGTGATGGATCGCGCAGCCACATCACGAACCATAGCATAACAGATTCAGTCTGCTACGCATCATTCGGTGTCCGCTAGTACCATTCAACGTCGTTTGCAACAGAGTGGAATGTCCTCAAGGCGTCCATTGCTTCGTTTACCCTAGACTTGAAGCCAAAGGCGTTTGCACCGTCAGTGGTGCGATGAACGGCGGACATGGACAATGGAATGGAACGACATTGTGTTTACTTACGAATCCCGCTTCTGCCTACAACATCACTATGGTCAGATTCGAGTTTGGAGACACCGTGGTGAGAGATTGCTAAACTGTTGCATTATGCATCACTACACTGGTCCTACACCCGGTATCATGGTTTGGGGTGGTACTGTATTTCACTCCCGCACCCCTCTAGTAGGCATTACCGGTACACTGAACAGCCAGCTCTACATCTCTGAGGTGTTGGAACCCGTGGTCCTCCCATACCTTCAGTGCTTGCAATCATCCATATTCCAACAGGATAATGCGTGACCACACGTGGCACGCAATGTTCAAGAGTTCTTCTTTACCCATCAGATTGAATTGCTTCCTTGGCCTGCTTGTCCTCCCGATCTATCGCCAATCGAAAATGTGTGGTCCATGCTTCCACAACAGCTGGCCCAGAATACACAACCCGCTGCTACACCAGATCAACTTTGGCAATATATGGAAACCGCATGGACCACTGTAGCCCAAGGATACATCCAAAGTCTCTTTGATTTTATGCCTAGGCGTGTGGCAGCGGTTATATTCAACAATGACGGCTACACTAACTACTGATTTTGTCCTTATTCTCACTTCACAAGAGATTGTAATTTTAATCCTTTAATCTTTGTACAACATGTTATCTGCCGAAAAAATTTCGCTGTGATATCTCTGGTCCTTCTGGGTGTTGCATTTTGTATGGCCAGCAGTATATATATATGCTTGTTAAGAAGAAAAAGGGGAATGAGATAAATAAATGTAGTATTCACCTTTGACTATATTTCCTTTTCCAATGAATTACATGATAATTAGACTTCTTGCGGAGGTTGCTGTGGGGAGCCTCAACCCCACGTGAGGACTCTGAGCCTTGACAAAATTAACATGCATCAGCCCCACTACATGGATAGTCTTTTGTGACATAAGGGCCCCGAGTCCACTACTTGACTGAAACAACGCTGGCTGTATGTTCGTGGAAATGACCCCTAGTCTACCATGGTCAGTCACTTGGAAAGAGTATATATGCCACAAATATTGCATTTTATGATTTTGCTGTTAAAACTTATAGATTAGCTCTTTGGTTCCATAGATATATTTTAATGAGAATTTGTTAAATATCACGTCAGAAAATGGAAGTTTAAAATCGTATGTATACGTGTTCCACGCTATAGATAAAAATACCTTTATTTGCTTTATTTTCAAAATGCAGTTTCTTAAGATTCTACCACTCTTTCCGCAAAATCTACTAGATCCATAATGATGATACTTTTCATTGTACAAATTTAGAATATTTCCTCTGGATTTTAAAATTATCATTACGTACTGTGTTTACAATGTTATGTTTGTAAGTACTTTGCAATTTTTCTGAGTTATAAATAGAACGTTTTCTTGCAAAATGATGGCACACGATTTACGAATGTAAATACAGCTATTATTATTAATTTCTGATACATAATTATTAATGTTTATAAATAACATTTTCTTTATATACACAAATAAAAAGCATACATATATCTCGACGTTAAAATAAAACTTCCATTGCTTTTATTTTTAACAAGTGAGGATTATTTAAATTTGGCATAAAATAAGCTGATATTTTTCATTGCAGAAGACGTCTTGATACAAATTCCATTTCCTCCTTATTCTCGTCTTTATCCATTATTTTTTATATAAAAAGGGAACTGTGGATAAGAGAAGTCTAAAAATATTTCATTGCCTAAGATGAAATAAAAAGGAGAATTTTAAAATTCAGTTTGTAAAGTCAGAAAATAAAACCACTGAAGGCATCATTTATCAAAGCTTGTAAAACGTGAGGAGAGAAACTATTTCCAACACACTATGGTATGCACTAGATAGCTTCGGTAACAAATTATGCAACAAGATCTATACTTTAGAGCCAAAGGTTAGATGAAATGTCATATTTTATTTTAAATTATTATTTAAAGTCTTAAACCTCAAAGTTTTCAGAGATTTCCAAGTTTTTAACAAATTCAAGCTTAGAACGAAAATTTCAATAACTTAACCACTTGAAAAAAATTCTCAATATGTAGAGATTGAAATATAAAAAACAAATAGTCAAAGTTCTGAATTATAACTTAAAGGTTTAAACCTAAACACATCAAGAGACTATCATTTAGTCCTTGAGAAATATATTAGAATCTGGCAGTATTTGAATATTATTCTTTTTGAACGAAAACATAAAATAATAAAAAAAAAATCTGTAATTATGTATATTTACGACTCACATAAACATTTATATTAAAATTTTATCGATAGATTTATACGGTAAAAATTAAAATTATATATACTAAATAAAAATAAATTAAAAACTCTATTAGTAAAACGTATTAATTGAAATAAATAGAGAAATTAAAATATATCAGAATTATTTATGTAAGATTAAAAACAAAAAAAATTTAAGAAAATAATTGTAGATAATATTACAGGAAACAAAATTAAATGTTTAAAAGAAATTTAGATTAAAACTTCAAAAATGGGCCCTTACAATATACGAACTAGTAAATGAAGCTAAAATAAAGAAAAGAGAAAATAGAGATATATAATTTAAGGCTGTCATGGGCTACAGAATGTAATGGATGGCTGTTCTAGTATTAAAGATTCAACTGTCCCACTTAACAATTATTTTATAGCAAGATAAAAACCAAAAAATAAATAATAATAATAGAAATAGGGAAAATAGACAAATATCAGAAATATGAAAAATAAATATATGAAAGGTATAAAACAGTTTAAAAAATTAAACATGTAACAATTATACATACTTTATACGAAAAACAAAAGGATAACTTGAAGCAGATAGAAAAGTATTAAATTTTATTCAAAAAAAAGATGCCGCACCCTAATCGATCGTCGTTGATATTAATGCTAATAGCACAGAAAGAAAACAAGGATCCCTGTTCACAATGTAAGGGAAAACTATAACTGTTTACAACATTTATATTCATAAGTTAGAACTAAAACATTAATGAAAAAAGAAATTATTACACATAAAATAACATAAAAAATTGTATTTTATATATTTTAATAAAAACAAGTAGCAAAATTCAAAAATGCTATAACAATTATATATATATATATATATATATATATATATATATATATAACCGGAATTTTTAAATGGTTAAATTTTTAATTGAATAAATAAAATAACCACACAAATGAAAGAACAAACTTTAAAGAGTGGTTAAGTTAAAGTCTGCTAAGGCCTAAGAAGTACTATTAGGGAATGACCTCGGACTGTGGCCTTTTACCTGGGGCTAATTGCTGACTATAGCCTCAGCCGAATGGTTAGTTGGTTCCTTTTTAACTTCCCAACGAATTCGATACTCATTCCCAAAGAAACGGAAGGTAGACTTGATCGATATCCATCTACTGAAGCCGAAATCCCCGGGAATTGAACCTGGGTCTACAGTGCTTGCAGTTAGATATGCAACCACCAATCCAGAATAGCATAGCAAACCATGACCAGAGCTGTCATTTAACGTAGACAGGTGGCACTGTTTTCGCAATCGCTTTAGAGAACAGAGGTATTCAACCTTTTAAACCTTGAGGAACTCTTTGAGCTTACCGTTTTCTTGAAGGAACCTCTTGATCAAAAAGAAGAAAAAATAGGATATCAAAGCTTTATCCTACTGAAATTTGCAAAATTATTATTGCATGATATTACATATTATCCAATCGAAGCGTCTTAATAAGACAATGAATAGTAAGGTAACTAATGGATAGTTTTTTTTTTTTTTTTTCTAAAATTTATTCTATGAGTAAAAAACTAAAGCAACAATATTTTAAATAATAACAAATTAAATAAAAGAAAATCCTTAGTGACTTGGTAGTGATTGTATTTTATTGAAAAATATTTTTACAACTGGAATCTTGTAACACTGCTAACACTTTTCCAAGACGATTCCATTTACAGTTTGCAAAGATTTTCTCAATATTTTTGTTATGTTCTGGCTCTCCTTAAAATGTGTACATTTACTTAATGGATACGCTGTTTATACAGCGTTCATCTCGACTATGACTTAGTTCCATTAAATCGACGAGATACCAACTAAAAGATTGAAAGTCAAAGTAGTTGTAAGTCGGATATATATTTTTCAGCATTATTTTCATATCCTAAAATCCCTTTAATATTTATAAAGCAATAGTGCATTAATTACATTATAATTTATTCCTTTGTTTCTGTCAAAGTTCTGAGATTTCTTATTACGATTTTTCAAACATTTTTCCAGTTTCTTTTCATTTGTATAAGTTTGAGTCCTCAACACTTTTAAAATAAACTACTTTGTAATTGAAAAGAATGTAAACAGTTTTATTTTATTTAAGATTTATTTTACTCCTAGTAATGAAAATCATTCTTAGTACATATTAATTTTGAGCCAAATTCATTTTTTATGGAAAGAAAAACATTTTTATGTTTTGCATTATCTACTACCTAACAAGCAAAATAAAAATATTTAGAGTAAAATATTATTAAAAATGTCTTTTTTCCAGATTTTCTGTCTGTAAATTTTGACTATTTACTCATAAGTATTACCTAAAAAGTTTTACAAGAGATAAATGCTTTAAATTCATCCTCTACAACCAAACTCCTTTTTCTTTTAGGGAAAATTTGTAATATCAAGAAAACATTAAATCATCTCGTTTTAACTATGTACCAAGGTAAAAAATTACCCAACTAAAACTTAAAACTAAAATTATCTGGTCTTCAGCATTTCTTTATATTAAAATTTTATCTTGCGTAATTACATCTTAACAGCCAAACTTTAAGTAATTTTTTTTAAATCGATACCAACTCCCCAGAACTACTATTTAATCACCTTTGCATCAAAATTTGCATGCACTTAATGAAGCTATAATGACTTCAACTTGTTCCAGTTGTAAAAATATTAAAGAAAATAGATTTCTCTGGTTGGTTGGGTGAATATTCTTATGATTTTTTGAAGTAACTATTCATAGAGAGACTTAATTATTTGTGTTGTTCTGAGTTTAATAAAAAAAATATTTATATTAATGATACATTCTTCGGAATTTGGTGCAAGGATCAGATAAAAATTAAGGGTTTTTTTGAATAATAATGAATATAATCAGACAGATTTGTTACAAAATAGATAAGTTACTAATATTATGAGCCCCAACGAGAGGCAGTAAGAAATCATTAACTACTTTATTCTAGCTTTAGAAAAGGCTCTATGAAAAAATAACTGACGATGCAATTAGGTTTAGTTCTTAATCTAGGGCTTGTAGGAAGAAAAAGAATTCATAGAACAGGAAAATCATTTCTAAACGATTTAATTAATATACGCAAAAATACACACACTTTGGAGACGGAAGGCCTTAAGGTTATATTACTTTTTAAAAAAAATTCTTTGGTAAAACTAACGAATTTGTGTTATTGCATCCCGTGATTTTGAAACAAAATAGATTTGTTATTAATATTTACAGCATAATCAGTTAATAAATCTTAATGAATTTTATTTTTCCTTAAAATGATCAAAAATCAATATGTGGTACGAATGCGGAGCGTCTTCCCAATCGTGACCTTAACCATAGTATATAATTGTGAATTCTACTTAATTTAATTATAGTAAGTAGTAGATTTAAATAAACTGGATCCAATAATCTTTTGTTGACTGGATTCGAGTCAGTTATGTACTTTTAGTATATTACTTCACACTAGCGCGTTCCTGCACTGTTCACTCATCAACATCGCTAATTTCATTATCCCCACTTATCCCTAACGTCCTACTTATAGCTTCAATACCTATATCTCATTCCCTACATTTCTTATAAAAGATGAAAATTTACATAAGTCACGGTTCATTCACATCTCTGCCTCGCCACTGTTACAGAAGAACATGAAGATGAAGGGTCGATACAGCGTATCAACCCTAGAATTTTACGTCACTTGTCGTGATTTATGAAAAAAAATGTATTAGACACACTGAAGAGTTTTGCGAAGGGAAGTTTACTGATTCAGCCAATAGTACAAAGCTGGGTCATACTGCATAGTAATATAATTTCGGGGCAAAACCTCAATGATGCTATTTTTGGGTACGTTTGGGAATATTCGAAGGGCCTGTCTGTGGGTCCTTTGCACCTTAGACTGCGAGCGAGTGTTAGTGAGTGATAGTTAGGGCTTACAACACAAGAATGAAATCAGGTTAAGCTGCAGCAAAAAATTTAATATTTAAGCTGTGATAAAGACTGAAAAAATGAAACTGAAGGTAATTGTTGGACAAGGAAGGTCAAAAATAAAGATGGATCTCTTGGGTATTTCGAGGAGTGAGATCTCTGTTTACCAAAGAATGTAAACCTCATAGAAAAGATAAAGATCATTAAGATTCCTTAGGGTCACGTCTCCTATACTTACTTAAAGAAGGTAAGCACCTGAGAGTAGGATCCTATACAATTAAGAAGTAATACATTTTTCTGCTGGGTGTAACATCTCCATTCCTGGCTCTAATCAAATGAGTAGGCCTTTTTTTTTTAATGCATGTGTGTCGTCCTCTGGCGTTGACATTAATGGCATATTCTGGCACTTCTTTCCATCTAACTATTCTGATTTTCCTATTACATAGTTCATATATAGGTGAGTGCTTGTTGCACCCGGACAGTCAAAGCTGTGCATGCATTTCCTAAAATATCAAGATTTCTTTATCATTTACATATTTCAGCAGGACCTTGATGAGATGATAGAGATCGACAACGAGAAGATTGATCTTCAGCAAGAACCAGGACACTGCTTGCTTTGTTTCCACACGAGACGGTTGCCTCTCTTCCTTCTGCCACTTAACTTCTGTAAGTAACTGTACATGTAACAAAATTAAATTTGTGTAACTTTCAGCCAATATTTTTTTTCTAGAAGTTTCTCACTATGTTTTAAATTTTAACGGTACACGGTCCATTTATTAAGCATTTTAACTCCTGTCGTTGTAGGTTTACGAGTAGATTAGTGAGAGATAGCTACCACAACTTCAAGCAAGGTTTGTCGAGCGACAAGGGTGCAAGCATCTTAAATATGCCTTGGCTTAAATCCTCACATTTGTGTGCGCTAATTGGGAATGTGTGCCAATTCGGGTGTCAACTTTAGTATTTGTTACATATTCTGCAAAGTTACGAACTAAGATGATTTATTAAACATACATTAAAACTGATCAGAAATAAATAGTTATGAAATTGTAAAGTATTGAATCAAATCCCTCCTCCATTTGACGAAATTGCGGCAGAATATAGATTATATTCTATTCATTAATATTCATGCATGTTTATAATTCTTTTCAATTAATTAAATTGGAACTGTTTTTTCTATATAATATTGACATTAAAATAATGTTTAATCTATGAGTACACAAATCATTTAAAATCCATAATTTAATTAATTTTTTGTCATTGTATCTTAGTCACCAAATGGACATATTTGACCATTTACTTGGTTTGCATACATTCTTTTTTCAAAAGAGAAATGTTGTTTTTGAGTGTTTGATTTATTCTAAAAGTGATGTTGATAAAATATTCTTTGATTTGGATTCGGGAAAGAAAAGTTATTTCCTTTTTTTTTTCATTTAAATGGGACTCATTCTGTCTTCAATACTATAAGATATTATTAAGAGATTAATTATAATAGTTATTAAATTTTCCTCTCATTATAAAGTAATGATTCTGTGAATATCGTCTGGTAAGAATTTCAATAAAAGTTGTTCAAATGGACGTATGTTCTCCATTAGCATGAACTTTTACAGACGTTTTAGCATTGACTCCCCTAGATAAGTACACATGTTCTTGAGTTTATCATCATGAAACCACACTTAAATTTTCATTGTTTATCAAGCAATCAAGCAAGGCCGTTGGAAAATCAACGAGAAGAAGCATTGCGTCTAAATAGGAATGGAACGTAACCAATGCTGAAAAAGGAAAAGAGTAGAAAACAAGGAACGCAAGAAGATTTGGAATATTTAGGACGGAAATTAACTGAATTTCAGAAGACCGATCAGGTGCGTTCAAAGGTTCTTACAGGAAAAGATATTTTTATTGGAGAAAAAAGAGAAGCAGAATTAGAAGAGTTGAGTGAAGAAGGTAGTTAAATTCTACCTAATCAATTGGAGAAACTAGGAAATTGAAAAAAAACATTTTGAATTTTGAGAAAGCATTCTTTTGTTGTACAATCCATCTTATCTAAACACCTCTTGGCGATATTCCCCAAGTTTTCAATAGGATTTAGGTCTGGTAAATCTCCAGGCCAGTCAAGCCCTGCTTCAGGGGATGTTTTACTGTCTGTTGTATGTGCTCCTGTCTCAAAATCTCACAAACACTTCATCTCGCAGCATCTCAAATGTATCCCTGTATAAATAAATGAGTTTCATCATTGAAAACTGTTTTCTTCATGTCATCAAACATTCCATAATTTGTACATTTTGCTCATACTAAACGTTTTTTCGTCATATTAAAAGTTAAAAATTGTTTTTTCGTTGGTCTCTTTGCTTTACGGCCAGCGTCCAGAAGCCTACATCATACAGTTGAGCTACTCATATCAAAAACAGGCGCCAATAAATCTTTTAGAAGGTCTGAGCTTGTTTTCTTTGGATTAATTTTGCTATTTCTTATCAGAATTTTATCAATTTTGCAGTAGTTTTCAACTTGCGCCCACATCTTCCTTACCTTTTAAGAGAGGCTGATCCTCATTCTACGAAAGAAGTTAGGATTCTTGAAACACTTGATTTGCCTCACCATTTGTATAAGCGATCTCTCTAACCAACATAAAAGTGTGGTTTTTAAGAATACAATTTTAGCACGCTTCCTGAGAGTTATATTCATTTTTGAACACGTGAAAAAAAAGAGAGAAAACATTAATAACTAGCCGCCTCACACAAATGCTCACAACTGAAGAATTGGTAAGTACTTCTACACTAAAACCTAGTTAGGTCGATCAGTCATACCCACTCTAAGCAGATAAATCCTATTTGAGGTGGTTGCCACTCACTCAGTCTAATCAGATAAAATCGATTTGAAATGGTTTCAGACATATCTAACAAAAATAAATAGCTTGTCCTAAATAATTTGCTCATTATAGTACATATTGAAGATCGCACAGAAATACAAGATTATGACATGAAGAAAAGTTTGGATCTAAGTTCTTAGTCTTTGCGACTCATAGTTCAAATCCATTCATCTAAAAAAATATTTACTCCAAACTAAAGCAGAATAATATTTTTTTGAATAAATCTTTATTGAAATAAGTGCGTAATAATAATAATATATGGTTATAATAAGTGACAGTTTATTACAACTTTTACAGTTCATTTTCTGTTAACTTTGTCTTAAATACAAGATCATAATATGGAAAGAAAACGGCTGAAAAGTTCCATCCATTAACTTTGAATGTTTAGTTCTTAAAAAACTATTATCTCGAGAGGAAGTTTTTCTCAATAAAACTATATTTAAAATGTCACTCAGATAATTAAAAAAAAATTTACATAATACACTTTAATAGTGCTTTCTATGCCTATTGCTTGTATGTTACTTTATTTCCAATGGAAAAAAATCTAAGAAATGAAATTTAAAGTTTAGTTTTTATACTTGTACCTAAAATACTTACTTGTACTTAAAATACTTGTCACGATACTTAAAGAACTAATTTTGGTAATTAAGCATTCTATTCTGTGTTAAAAGAAGTTCTGTCTATGCTAGAATATTCAGAATGAATTCCTTAATTAATACTCAGGAGGATTTTTTTTTATTTTAGAGTTTCCTATTTTTAAGTGTTAATATTTGAAATTCTAATCTAATTTTTTAAATATATTTTTCTATTATTTTCATTCGCATGTTTTAAAGACTTTCTTTAATAATTATTAAAATGAATACTTTGTATTAATACTGGGAAAAAATGCGTCAGAAATTCAGATTAACAGCGTCATTACAGTAGCATATTTGTTTTTTTGGGGGAAGGGAAAGCAGAAAAAGGGGGAGGGGAGAAAAATTATTAAAAAGAAATTTGTTTGAAAGTCGGAAAAAAAATATATTTATACATTGCGTCATTTTTTTGTATTCAAAAAATAGGAATCTTTTTTACAAACATAAATTAATTTCGCCCTATAGTTTTTCAATTCTTATAAATATAATAAAGTTGTTTTTTTTTCAATAAAATTATTTGTATAAATATTTCTGGAACAGTGGGAAATTTTAAAAAAAAAATACATTGCTCGAGAGAAAGCAACAAAGATACTAATAA
>BMAW01098903.1:1333-11829 GCA_019974015.1 Nephila pilipes | reverse complement strand
TATTTTTATAGTACACTTTCATCCAAAGTCATTAATACAAAAAATTCCGAAGGCGGTTTTTTTTTTTTTTTCCTTCTCTATAACATAATAGACAAAATAAAGAGATAGCTCCTAAAGTTTTATTTGCACATTTATAAACGAATTTGAGGCAAAAATGAATTAAGTCATAATAAACACACATAAAAAATAGTGTAGTAATTTTAGTCGATATAATGATACAGATTCAATTATTTTACTCTAATTTTATAACTGTCAAAGGTTATATACTTAACTTCAAGAGATAGTATTGCTTGCATTGCTTATTGCAATTGTATTTAATATATATTATTAGAAATAATTCTGATATACATATTAATTAACATAAACACTACACTAATAATTTTAGAGTTATAAAAAAAAGTCATTAAAATAGAGATTGGACAATTTGTAGTCGTACATTTTAAAATGTACAGTTATTTATTGTAATGTTAGTGACTAACTCTAAAAAAAGGTTATGGTTATGAAATTATATTATGACATATAATACTGCATACCTTTAAGGTCTTAAAAAACTCTAATTTTTAGAATAAAACATTATTATTATATTCAAACAAAATGACAACAAAAATAATATTTTTTTAGAAATCATTGTTAGATGAAGCTTCATAATTCAAACAAAGTTAATAACAAAAGATAATACAGGGATATAGATAAAAAGAGAAAATGTTTTATTAAAGAGGCTAGTAAATAAAAAAAATGCTCATATTAAAAGATATGTTTGAAAATGACGTCAATTTTAAAAGTATTAAGTACTTTCTTTTTGGTATGAAAAAGAAAAAACTAATATTCTAAAAGATTTTATAGCTAAGTTATATAAAATGAATAGTATTTGTCTGCATATTCGTCTAGATGTATGTAACTATTTGGTTAATAATTATAAAATTGATACTTGTAATAAGGATAGTTAAAATGTAGAATATTGTTGTATTGGATTCACGAATAAATCTTTTGATAAAGTAAATTTAACAATATTCTTAACAAATATAAGAATCTATTTTCTGTTAATTATAATTATGTTTTAAAAGATCTCGATTTAAAAAAAAATATGGGAAGTATGTTATATAACTATAATAATTTTAAACATTGATAGAGTTATATGACTGCAACTTTAAGGAATATTAAGATTTTATATTTGAAGAATACCAATATGTGATTACATGTATTCTAAATACTCTTATGGATAAATTTTAGAGAAATTATAAAAAAAAGTTACTGGTTTAACAATTATTAATTCTAACTAAGATAAATACATTACAAAAAATTAATGGAGACATATATAATTTTATACAAAATTAGCAATTAAATATTATTTACTTAATGAAGCAATTAAAAAGTTTATATTTTATATTCATAAAGAATTAAAATAATTAAAATTTAAGTTAATGAGAGAACTAAGATTAGAAATTTAAAAAGTTCTATTTATAAATTTTTTTTAAATGAGTTCATTTCTTGTTAAACTGATTGGATACCAGGTAATTCTGTTCAAAAATGTGAAACAAACATTATTTTCATTCTTCTAAATTTTGGCTTCTGGATCACTTAGTTTTGTTTCAAGGAAAGTGATAGAGAAGCTAAAATTTAATTACAAATTTTAATAGTTTTATTTGAATTTGTGGGTTTTATTTTTAAAAAAAATGATTATTATTTAATAATATCAAATAATACATACATAGTGTGATAGATATTATATTAAATTTTTTTAACTATTATTAGATCGATTTATGTGATTTTTTTTATTTTCATCTTATTAATTTAAAAGATAGTAATACACTATTACAGTTTGCTCAAATTGTCAATTAGTATACTGTATTTTTCTTTAAATGCAAATGGAATTTTTAAAAAGCAGCTCTTTAATTTATATTCCTACATTTTCTATGAACATCCGTATTTATATTTATAGTACATATACTTAAGACTCAGGAAAATCCGTCAGATGTTATCCCCAAGTGGACAGTTGAGAGTAGATTGGTTTCATTATTTATCACTGTATCATATGCTACTTTCCTTTCTCAAGGAAGCTAATATAACTTGCCTCTACCACTGTATTGATGTTTACAATTTCTTTAGAATTAGACCGTCACAGTTCAATGTCCTCCAAGTATTAGGCAAATGTACGTCCTTTTTATTAGACGTACTTTATTTTTATTTGGCAAACCTACTTTTTTTATTGGGTAAACATACATCATTTTCATTTGGTAGATGCTTTTCATTTTTCTAGTCTGAAATAAGTTTTGTGGAATCATAGGAAGATTTGAATAGTAAGTATTCAGTTCTAAAATTCTACAAAATTAAGAAAAAATGAAATGTATATTAATGTCTGTTTTTAGTTATTTATTTCCTACTGGAAATATTTTTATTCTAAATATGTTAATTATATTAAACAAAATATTAAAGGTACAACATCAGCGTTTTGTTCAGATAAAAAATATTTAATAATGTCTTACTGTGATTTGAATATGTTTATTATTACAATTACAGTTGAAAGTAAATCTTTAGAAAAAAATTAGCATATAATATTTTCTTACAAAAACACTCAGATATATACTAAACACACGTATAATAGCATATGATATATATAACACTACCAAGCATAATAATACATATTTTTATTATAAGTGAAATATTATATATATCCTTGTGATCTTCATCAAATTAAATAATCAAATAATTTTTATATACTCTACAATTTTCAGTAATCATGTGAATTTCAATTTTTTAAGCAGGAAAGCATGAAAAAATGCAAATATAGAGTAAGTAAATCAAGATGTCCTTTCAAAATTAAAACTTTCATCTTTTCTCTTAAAATCATTTAATATTTATCACTAGTTTCCCATCAATCCTAATAGCATTTTAGATATCTCAACAAATATTTACATGCCTAAACACTTCAATATTAGTAAACTGGATTTATAAATGGATATACGAGTTGTATATTTATTAAATTTAGCTAATATTGAGTTACAAATGGCTCATTTCTAAAGCCTCGGATTTAGTGAAGTTACAGTATACATATACATTTTATCAGGAAATGTTTGGAAAATGTACGCAGCAATAGGAGAAACTTAATATAAATTTACAGATATTTAAGCAGATTTGCATTTTCATCTTATTAATCTTAACTTTTAAACTAATTATAAAGCTTTGAAAAAACTTAAAATCATATTATTACTCCAATTGTAGAATATATACTAGCTAAGTATGATTAACGTATTTTATACTGAGCAAAATAGAGTATATAAAGTTTAATGGTAATTTAATATCGATAGGTTTAAATAGATTTTTAGCACATAAATAGTGTTTCTATCAAAGCTATTGATTTCATTGTTTATTATTATTATTATAATATATACATACACACACACACACACACACACACACACACACACATCATACATATACACATACATACATACATATACACATGCATACATACATATACACATGCATACATACATATACACATGCATACATACATATATACACACATACATACATACATACATACATACATATACACATACATACATACATATACACATACATACATACATACATATACACATACATATACACATACACATATACACATACATATACATTTATACACATACATATACACATATACACATACACATATACACTTATACACATACATATACACATACACATATACACACATATACATATATACACATACATATACACATATACACATACACACACATACATACACACATACACACACATACATATATATACATACATATATAAATATATATATATATATATATATATATATATATATATATATGTGTGTGTGTGTGTGTGTGTGTGTCATAATAAATAACAATAATGTTTAATATATGAAATACAATCATCTTTTTAAGATGGTGTTAAAGGTTCCTTATATATGTTTATTTCAAGTAATACTTGCGGAAATTTATATTTTAAATTTCTCTCAATAGATTTCATTTGAATAATTGATCTGTATCAAAGCTAAAAACTATTTTATTATATTTTTGGGATAAATAAAAACCTTATTTATGCTTGCTGCATCAGGATGTTATATTAAATAATAATAGTTACATCGTAATTCCACTAGTTGACTATTGAACACACATGAAAATATTTTATTTAATATTTTATGAAAATATTAAATAAAATTAAAAAGAATAAATTTTATTTATTCTCTTTTAAGGGGTCACTTCACGCAAATGTGATAAAAAATTGAATTTTCAATTTTTTTGAAAGGAGAACTGCAAATCCTTTTGAGAACAATACACTTTAGATTTTTGTTCTAGCTAAATTAGAAGTTTAAATATTTTTTTAAAAAAGTTTTCATCTGTTAAGACCCAAAACAGCTGATTGCCACTCCCCCTTTGAAACTAAAACATGATACACATGCTGCTTTCCAGCCTTATCAAATGATTTTAAATTCATGAAAATAATTAATTTCGATTAGCAACTTGTTGATGAATGAATTAAATTGAATTGTAATAGCAGTTTGTTTATATATAGTATGCACAACGTGCTATTTTAGCCTCGCCAAATATACATAATCTGCTCTGTTCGAAAACTGCATTTCAATTATATTTTTCGTCATGCTTCAGCTTAATGCCCGAACTTTTAAGAAAATGAAGTTTGTAGGAGGAACTTGTGAATTAAGAAAAAGTTCTTCTGAAGTTGAAGAACATGCAGATGAATCAGAAGAGCTTTGAATATGACGAAATCCGCATCGAAAACATGTTTGGTAAGTACGCTATTGAGTATGAAGTTTTTTTAAATCCTTCTGATAAACTTAATGAAATAATTCACATTTCTCTGTTTTCTAGTTTCTTAAATTTATATGCGTTATGCATGAAATACAAAAACCAGGGTATCCTTTTTAATGTGGCCGTCAATTCCAAGGTTTGGCTACAGAACTATTAATATTGTTCTTTGGTGAAATTAGTATTACGACGTACCAGTCCTTTTTGGACAAATTTTTTATTAAAACTTAACAATAAAAATTAATAGTTCAATCATAAGTACAGTTATTGTGGGTGTCAACGCGACAGTATTTACCCACGTCCGTTATTGCTGAAAGTCATTCAGTTTCTGTTTCGTATTAACAGAGGACCGGTAGGAGGCGCGCACATGCGTCAACATCCTGCCCGGTCTTGCCATGTTCTCATGCAAGAACTTAACAATTTATGTAAATTATTAAAATACAACATTTTTAAAAATTAATTATTACAAGTAAATAATAAGTGAATTAAATTCACAACTAAATATACCACATTAATATTAAGTAGATAAATAGTTCAAACACAGAAACAATGATGAAATATATAAGCATAAAAAAATAACCAATATGTAGTAAATAATTCGATACATGATACAAAAATGCAATAATTTTAAATTGGTAATGTGATATATAATCATACATTTTTAACTTTCCATAGGTTATACACTCAGTTTATTAATGGACCTTTTAAAAGTACCATTACTAGTTTTGATGTCTGCAACTCTAACATTTTTATCCATTGCCGGATAAATTTCTACAATTCGTCCTGATAACCATTTACAAGGAGGAAGATGTTCTTCCCTAATTAAAACCATATCTCCTACTTTAAGATTTTCTTTATATATTATGCATTTTTTCCTTTGTTGCAGGTTATTTAAATATGATAGGCTCCATTTTTTCCAGATTGTTTGAACAGACTTGGTTGTTTTTTCCCAAGCCTTTAGACGATTTGTTTCACAATTTATAAGAGATGGTTCTACTATAGCTATAATCGGTCTTCCGATTAAAATATGAGCTGGAGTCAAAACCTTCAAATCGTCTATGTCGGCTGAAAGTAGAGTAAGGGGTCGAGAGTTCAAAATTGCCTCAATCTGAGTTATTAAAGTGAGTAATTCTTCATAACTAAATTTTAAATTTCCCGCAACTCGCTTGAAATGGTTTTTGAGTGACTTTATATTACCCTCCCAAAGACCTCCCCAGTTAGGACTTCTAGGGGGAATAAATGACCATTCAATGTTTTCCACCACAACTGCAAACGAAGGTCGAATCGCACTGAGATTTCCTGTGATTTTTTTCGTAAGCACAGTTCACATAGTTTATGCAATCGCACAAGATCTAGTCTTTTACAGGGTGTTAATTCTAGAAATTATTTACATTTGTATATTGGATGCGGAATTTTTTCATTACAAATTAAGCAGTTCTTATTTTCAATAGTTTGATTTGTTAAAAGAGTTTTAATTTTGAAAGAAAAATTAGATTTTCTTATTATTGCTTTTGTTTCGTCTCACAATTTCTATCTGCAGATAAAAGGATCGTTTCACGTTGTTCTAAAATTATTATAAACTCGCTAAATGTCGGAACATCTTTGGCTTTTAGGCTTAATTCAAAATTCTTTTGGGATTCCTTATCTAATTTTTAAGCATAATGTTCAATAAAAAGACATAGAATAAATCATTTTGTTTGTATTTAAGTATTTTCAAGGCCCGTAAGTTTTTCTTAATGCAATCAATCATTTCACGTATTTACTTAGGAATTTCTCGTTCTATTTTCTTAAAATTTAAAATTGATTGTACATGTATATCAACGATTAATCTTTTATTATCGAACAGTAATTCAAGCGCTTCATACAATGAAGAAAAATTGTCGAAAGTGGTGGCAAATTCTTTTACTTCATTTGATAGACATGAATTTAAATAACAGTTTCTGTGACTGCGTTAGTTGATTGTTCGATGTAATTAAATCATCGAATTGAGATTTAAAATTGCTAAATGTTTCATATTTTCCCGAAAACTTGGGAAGTATTATAGGTGGAATATTCATTGGAACAAAAGAAGTTCCGTTTTCATATTTATTATTTTCAACTGCAGTCACAGATGTTTTATTAATAGAGTTAATTAATTTTTTAATTCTTACCTCCAAATCTTCGAGGCGAATTTCGCTGTTTTCTAAATCGTCTCCAAATTCAGCTACTTCATTGGGAGCGGCATTTTCAAGTCCGAAGAAGATATTTTTTAATTCATCTATTTTCGTCTGAAGTTGCAATAATTTTTTAATTTAATTTCTAGTTCCAACGAATCAACATCATTGGACACTTTATCAAAAAATGTTTCGATTCTAGTAATATTTCCTTTCAAGGAAGTATTAATTTTGTTAAGTTTTTCTATACTATCCATAACACAGTTGGTCTCTATGGCCCGACTGGACCGTTAATGATCTTTGGTGAAATTAGTATTTCGACGGACCAATCCTTTTTGGACAATTTTTTTATTAAAACTTAACAATAAAAATTAATAGTTCAATCATAAGTACAGTTATTGTGGGTGTCAACGTGACAGTATTTACCCACGTCCGTTATTGCTGAAAGTCGTTCAGCTTCTGTTACAGTTATTGTGGGTGTCAGTGCTACAGTAGCTACCCACGTCCGTTATTGCTGAAAGTCATTCAGCTTCTGTTCCGTTTTAACAGAGGACCGGTAGGGGGCGCGCACATGCATCAACAAATATGTTGTACAGTTGTGGTTTCAAACAGCCAGTCCTTAATAACAGAATCACTCAGACATTAACTATTGAAAGAGCTACTAATGCGTACAAAGTTAATACCAAACTTTCATATGCTATGAGAGCAATTGCCAAATGTATGCTGCTGCGAAATTATTTTGCACAGTGATGAATTTACCTCCCCCAACTAAGTGCTTTTATGCGTTAAACCACTCATTAAATGATGTGGCTGCGGAAGTCGTAAAAGCTTCTATGGCGATAGTTGCTAAAGAAATATCTAATATTGATGGCAACGAAAATGTATTCCTGGCTATTGATGGCACTTGACAAAAGAGGGCGCATGTTTCGCTAAATGGTGTCGAGGCATCAGTTAGTGTCGAAATTCGAAAAGTTATTGATGCCAAAGCATTTTCTAGGTGTTCGTGTAATTTGAGGAATTAAAATACACACAGGGAAAAGTATTCCATTACTTACTTTTGAAATAGTGGAGGAATAGTAGTTGAAGGCACAATTCGGATCTGCAATGGCACCGAGTCATTAAACAAGCTGCGATATATTCAGTACTAAGGAGTTTTTGACTATAAGGCAACCATTAGCATACAATGCAGTTGTAAATTCCAAACCTTACAAAAATGATATATTGAAAAGATGGAATGCGTTGGTCACATTGATAATAGGATGGGGACACGATCACGAGCCCAGAATTATAAATCGAAAGGCACAAAGCTTGAATACAGAAAGTTTGTAAGTGGCCGTAGTTGAATGGCAGAGGAGAAAATAAACAAACTGCTAAGATTCTATGTTTCGGCCATTAGAAACAACTCAGGAAACTTATCATCGGTAAAGAAAGTTATATTGGCCATTTTTTTTCATAAATTTTGAACAGATTCTGATCCACAACAAGGTCTTTGTTCCACAGGTCATGACTCATGGTGTGGACATAATAGAGAAACAACTAAATAAGAACAATATAATCATAAACGTAATTTACCTGTTGCTTTTATGAATGGCAATAAAAAAATATTTAGAGATCTGTCAAGTCCTGAATAACTCTCTAGCCCTTTCACTCCTAGTCTTCACATACGATATGCACGTGTTTACTCTCCTTTGCCCAGAGTATCATATTAGATATGCTCCGAGAATGTTAATTTGATTTTTTTTAATGTTACTAAACGGCGTTACAATACCTCGAAATCTATAGAGATAGATTATTTGGAATGTTGATCTTGGTGATAAGAGCTTGGGTTTAACTTCTTGCTATGAGGAGAGGGTAATTGTTATAAACAAGTTTTGCAGCGCGGATCTTTAAATGTAATGACATTATTTAATGGGTGCACTTGCTTTCGGTTTACTTTTTTTTTTCTTTCTTGCTTCTTAAAAGTTCGAATGAGAATTTATGGATGATTATGGGGGTTAGGGCTTTTGGTAGCAGATACTCCCAGTTTTTCGTTTCATTCGAGTGGTTTTTGTTTGTAGCAATAGTCCATGACGAAAAGAAAGTATTTATCTGATACTGAGAGTTGAGAATTAATGAATGAATCTGACAGTGATGTTAGCGAAAATATTCCAAATCTGTAAAAAGCCATTAAAGGAGAAAAAAATGAGGAAGAAGATGTGACTTTTGCTCAAAATCTTGCATGAAGCGTCAAAAGTTGACAAAAAATATGTGTAAAACATATGACGTTGGAATTTCCACTTAATAATTTTTTTTATAAAAGTACCATACAGCAAAATAAAATTCATTTTTATATCTTAATATTCCATGTAATGGTTCTTCACTACACCAAAAAATTTATATAACAAATTAAGTGTATTTTATATTTTCTTAAAAGATATGATTTTTTATATAATAATTTTATATATAAAATATATAATTTTCGATTAAATCTTTTTTTATTTCTGTATACATTAACTAAGTTTAAAGCATTTTAAATAACGTATGTAAAAAACAAAATATTTTAATGAATAGCTGATTTTAAAGGAATTTTTTTTTTCGCGAAATAGGCATAATATCTCAAATCGTCTGGGCACAGTCTTACACTCCACGGTAAGAAGCCGCGAACACAGAGAAGCACTTCTTTAGTCTCCCTCCGGTAGTGTAAAGGCTAGATGTTTCTATGGCAATACTCAAAATTATAATGAAAGCTTAAATAGCATCATCTGGTCCATAATCCTTAAAAATGTTACTGTACAATTAGGAACTTTAAAAACTGGGATGTATGAGGCAATAGATCTGTTTAATCAAGGACTCATTACAAAATTAAAAGTCTCAAATTTAATGAATGTTCAAACCTGGATTTTATACATGTCGAGCATTACAGGAAGCAGAAGGAAAGAAGAAAAGCATTTTTACAAAGAACCGAAAAACCTAAAATTAAAAAAAAAAAAAAAATACTATTAAAACATAGACAAGAAGATGATCTAGCAGATAGCCGAAGCAATCCAAACTGTGGTGCTGGTATGCATTAGTAAATGGTAATTTTTTACTTTAAATTGCATTTTCTCAAAAGTGTTAATTTCAAAACAAAATGTTCCTTTAACTTGGTCATTTTTAACATTACGGAGATAGGAAAAATGATGCAAGAAGTGACCCCCTTAAATTAAATTAGTTATGTCATAGGAAAATGATGCAAAATTAAAAATAAGTAAAACTTCTAAAATTTTCATAATCAAATCAATTAGAGTAAATGTGCTGTTCGTCTCTAACGCTTTAATTTTATACGCATGTATTTTAATTTTTAACGCATATATCTTTCAGAAAACAAATATAAGATTTCTCAAAACCGGAATAATATACTGTAAGTATAATACAAAATCAATTTTCAATCGATTTATTTTTAATCATTTACTAAAAAAAGAAATAAAGAGAAAATGGCAATATTTACACAATTGGATAATTAAAACTTTATCTGTGAAATATAAAACTACTTGCTAACTTAGGACTTGGCATAGAG
>BMAW01098882.1:30807-43400 GCA_019974015.1 Nephila pilipes | reverse complement strand
AATGTCAACAAATGCTGATATCATTTTTGATTCTTTAGAATCACATCCGCTACAAAATTTAACGATTGTTCAACTGAAAAAAGAATTGCGTTTCAGAAATCTTTCGCTAACCGGAAACAAAAATGATTTAATGCTGCGTATTGTAGAGGATAATATTAAAAGAAAAAACGAAGGAACTTTGGATGAATTAAATACTCTTCGTATGCAGTATCTTAATGATGAGGAGACACCATCTGACAGAAATTTATTGATGGAAATAGAATCTTTACGAAAACAAGTAGTACGTTTAAGTAATTCTGCTACACAATCACCACTTCCTATGCCTCCACCTTCCCAAATAGATCCGAATATCGCAGCTATTCTCTCTACATTAATGGAAACGCAAAAACAATTTTTAAAAAGGCAAGCAAATTCAAATGTAATTCAAATCACATCTACAAATGATACTGTGAATTCAATTCAAATATTTAAGGGTGAAATAATTTAAAATGCTCTTGAATGGCTAAAAGAAGTTGAAAGAATTTCAACTTTAGCTAACTGGTCTGATGAATTAAAATTAACAAATGTTATTTCTCGTCTCTCGGGATCTGCTAAAAATTGGCAATTAACAACAGGAAAAAAGTTTAATGATTGGATTACTTGGAAAACTGCTCTTGCCTCAAGATTCAAAAGGCGTATTACAATGCAAGAATTTTTGGCTCACCAAAGTGAACGAAAATTGAAGCATAATGAAAGTTTAGTGGATTATATTTATTCAAAAGAAGCTCTTTTGGAAAAAGCTCCCTTCACCATTCCCCAACCTGACCGTATATCTATGATCATTGGTGATATTACAGATGAAAAATGGCAAATTGCATTAGCTACTCAAAATTCGAATACGGTTGAAGAATTAATTGACAGGGCAACTGCACTTGATGCTATTCGCAGTGCAAAACAAGAGCATTAGAAACATTCTACAAAATCTCAAATTAGATCTTCTTATACATATGATGAGCAACGTCGTAAATACAATCCAATAACTGATGACGTTCGAGATATTACTTGTTGGAGATGTGGAATTAAAGGTCATGCTTCTTTTATGTGTAGTTTACCTCCTCCTCCTCGTGGTTCAACCATAGCTCAACCAAGAAATACGTCACGACAAAATCAATATTCCAACAGTCAAACTAGTGCCCAATTCCCGTCTTCTAGCAGTTCAACTAGTTCTAATAATCACGCATTAGTCGAAACCACCAGTTTGAACTCTTCGAATTCCCGCCGCAACAACAATAATCGCAACTCGACATCTGGAAGATCTACAACCGCAAATAATCCTTCCATAAATTGTATTAGAACTCAAATGAATAGGCGTGCATTAATACCTGTTATTATTAATAATGATACAGAAATTCAAGCCCTTTGTGATCCATGTGCAGATATCACAGTCATTCAAGAATCTTGTGTCCTAAGTGATATTGTCATTCACCCGTGGAATGATGGACAGTTCCAAGTTGTTGACCATGAAATAAAGCCAATAGGTTGGATTTCTTTAAGCATAATTGTTGGAAATGTGGAGCATATGATGCCTAAAATTGGAATCTGCACCCAGCTTCCATTTAAACTTATATTAGGATTCGATTGGCAGCAATAAGTTCAAGCTAGATGCACTTATGACCCTAACGGCTCATTATGTATTTCTACTCCAACTTCATTTCATTTGTACGAATATATTTATGCTTCAAAACCTAGTATCAATTGCGTCGCTCTTAATCAACCCTTACTAGATGATGTTACTTTGCCAGAAGCCACATTCAATATAGTTTCATCCGAAACAGATCTCATCCCTAAATCCGTAGAACTTTCTACAACTCAACAAACTCAACTTGATGCAGTAATTGGAAAATTTACTGACATTTCTTATGCTAATGATGATAACATTGGACTATGTCCATTTGTGGAATTCAAAATCGAATTACAACATTAAAAACCAATTAGATGTAGACCGTATAGACTTTCAGAGCCTGATCGCCAGTTTCTAAAATCGCAAATTCAAAAATGGTTAAAACAAGGAATTTGCCGTCATTCCAACTCACCGTACGCAGCTCCTACCTTCATTGTGGATCAGCCCTTCCATGAAAGTACTCCAAGGCGAGTTGTGGTAGATTTTTCTCGTACTATTAATCCTATCACAAAGATTGATCCACACCCAATCGACCAAATGGAAGACGTTATTCAGCGCTCTGCAGGAAAGCGCTACAATTCCAAAATGGACGTAAAATCTGCATTTCACTGCATTCGCATAAGAGAGACTGACACCTACAAAACTGGATTTGTCACTCCTGACGGACATTATGAATTTCTTCGAATGCCGTTTGGTGTCCCAAATGGCCCATCTACAATGACAAGAGCGATTAAAAAAGCCTACGATCATCTAGCACCCCACAATGTGAACACAAAATTGATGATATATCGACTTCTCATGATGACTTCAATTACCATCACAAAGTGATAAAATCTTTGAAGCAACTCAAAAAGCTGGTTTAAGTTGACACGAGAAAAATTGCAATTTGCAGTACCAGAAATCACTCTTTTTGGTCGATTTGTTTCTCACGATGATGTTCGTCCTGATCCGGAACGCATAGCAGCAATTGAACGTTATTTGACTCTCAAATCAATTCAAGAAGTCCGTAGTTTCCTTGGATTTCCCAATCAGTTTCAAAAGTATATTCGTAACGATGCTGTTATAGCTAAGCCACTTACAAGCGTTTTAAAAGGTTTAGAAAAGAAGACCAGCAGTGCTCCCATCGTTTTAACAGATGACCAACAGCGTACATTTGAAACTTTGAAATCTGCAATTACTACTGCCCCAATTCTTTCATATTTCAAACAATGACTCCCAACTTTTGTAGAAACTGATGCTTCTTATTCAGGTCTCGGTGCAGTTTTATCTCAAGAACAGAATGGAAAGCGTCGTATCATTGAATATGCGTCACGTACCTTAAAAGATGCTGAAACACGCTATCACAGTAACGAACTGGAATGTACTGCTGTACATTGGGCATTAACGGAAAAATTTCGACTCTATCTTCTTGGCCACAAATTTCGACTCTATCTCCTTAGCCACAAATTTCAACTCATCACAGACAATTATACAACCGCTTATGTAGTTGCAAAGTCTGCAATTAATCGAAAATTTGCCCGATATTTAGTAGATTTGGCTCAATTTGATTTTACAACTGAGCACCGACCTGGAAAGCAAAATGTCGTTGCAGATCACCTTTCACGTTTCCCAACACCACCTGTTTGTTTAGTAGTTACTGCAAGTTACGAAACAGAAATTTGTGGTAAACAGAAAAGAGATGACTTTTGTCAGTATAATTTTCGCCTACTCAAAGAAAAAAATCCAAACAAAAAGACAATGTCAATCATATGCAATTACAATATCGATAATAACACTCTTGTGCGAAATAAAGACGAAAAATCAAAATCTGTAGTAGTGATTCCTAAGGCGATGAGAGAACAAACTTTGATCTGTTGTCACGATGATGTTGGACATATGGACGCAAAAAAAACTCTTCACAATTTAAAATTACGATATTGATGGCCAAACATGCGCAAGGACTGCAAAGCATATGTCCGAAGCTGTCATAAATGTCAAATTGTTAACCGACGTACTGCTAATGCCTATGGTCTTTTGCAGCAATTACCAATTCCTTCCACACCTTGGGAAATTGTATCCGCTGACCACATTGTCTGTTTGCCACAAACAAGAAACGGAAACACAAATATGCTTGTCCAAATTGATCACGCCACACGCTATGTAATCGCAACACCTTCTGCTTCTCTCGCCGCCCATACAGTGACTGACGCTCTGTATCATAATATAATACTCAGATATGGACCGCCAAGCATGTATTTATCAGATAGAGGAACAGCATTTACCGCTCGTCACACTCGACGGTTTCTTCAAAAGTACGGAATCACACAATCAACGACACCGCCTTATTCCCCACAAGCTAATAGTATAGTTGAACGTGCCAACGGTATAATTGTGTCCACTTTGAAAAAAATGATTGACCAAAACCCGAATAAATGGGACGAATTACTTCCAAATGCCTCACTGGCAATCAATACCACGGAACAGAATTCCATTAAGAAATCACCATTTTATTTACTTCATGGGTATGAGCCACGCCTTCCCCGTGAACTTCACCTTGGTAGCTTCATTGATGAAACACCACGTGAAGACTAACTATACCTTTTAACTTTCGCTAGGGCCGAAGCGGCAAATAATGTGTATGAAACACATTTGGAGAACAAAAAAAGATTTGATCTTCATCGCAGATCCCATTCCTTCACGGCAGGAGATCTCGTGTTATACGACTGGCCAAAAAAAGGAGATCACAAACTTTCTCCCATTTTTAAAGGACCATTTGTGATTGTACGTCCAGTCGGGGCCGTATGTTACGAGTTCAAGTCTACGACACAGCAGAACAAATTTATAAAGGTTGTCCACGCGCGTACAACATCTTCGTCCTTATTTAAAACGAGAATCGCCAATCATCGAGGAAGATAACAGCTCGCAGGAAGAGAGCGAATCCGCTGCAGAAATGCAGGATCCAGCAGATGACCTCTAAGATGTTCCTGACGTAACTGGAGTCTCATCGCGCTGACATAGTTTTGATTTGGATAGTAACTCATTAAACACTAAAATGTTTTAAGCGCTTCAATTTAAAATTTGTGAATAACTAAATTTCGCATTGAGCGGGGCCGAATGTAAGGTTCACATTGTGTTTATTATTATTATTATTGATATTTCATAGAAATTCTGTGGCAACGTTTAGTAGTGATTATTGGAATTCGCTGTATGCCGTTGCATAAGTAGATGTGTTTATCTTTTACGTTAATTAAATGTTTATCTAATAATTATCTCGTCTCCATCTATATCTATAACCATCATATCATCATCCACACCTCTTATACAATAAATTCTCTTTAATTTTAAAATCTTTCAACAAAAATAGAAGAGAACCAAACATAATTACTGAATATAATATAATTTTCTTTCCATCATGAAATCTTTATAAATTCAAATAGTAGATTTGTTATACCACCATTACATAAGTTTGTTTTGTATATATATACGAATGAATTACATCGATCGAAATATAATGGGAAAATTAATTTGCAAATATATTCCTTAGAAAAGATTAAATATTAATTTTTAGCAATGGATTATTCGTCAATTTATCGAAATAAAACTTTAATTTGAAATTAAATTACTTACTATTAAAGTTTTTTGTGATCTCAGTATTTAAGTATAATAAAACATCTTCTTTGAAATAATGCAATGCTGATTGTGCAAAATACAATTGTTTATACATTGTTCTCACGTTTAACTGCTTACAAACATATCTGAAAAATGTTTTTAACAATATATAATCGAACCAAACAAAGCTGTTTCAAACTCAATCGTTAATGCGATTTTTTTATTCCATTCAAAAAATAGCGAGTAACAACATATAAATATGTAATTATTTGTTGATGATCAGTAATATAATAATATAACATCCGTAGAAATATCTCAATAAATTAATACCATTAAAATAATGATATATCTTAAAGTTTCGTGACATTTAGCCGAACCATTTTGTTTCAAATAGTTGCTTCCAACTATATTAAGCTTAGATGCAGTTAGAAGATGAGGACTTATGCAGATATTTCGTCTTCTAATAGCCAATAGACATTCATTAACGTAGGGTAATAGCTATTATTCTGCTCTATTTCACGCAAATAACCATAATTAAATTCAAAGATTGCATAGAAGGAAAACTCACACCCATTCAATGCCACTGGACACTGGATGTTAACAATTATCATTCGATAAAAGTTTTAATGTAATACTTCATACTGTCGATGTTATTTAATGTGGGAAATTTAGTAAACAACAAGGCTAACATAAGACTATAAGTTACGGAAAATTTTTGATTGTTCCCTATTTGTACCACCTTGATCCTTTGAATTATTTTCAAAATATCTATTAATATCCCTTCAAGGTTATGAATTACCCCTACAGTCACTATTAGCTATCCAGTTGCTTTTAGTACGAACATAATAAAAACAACCAGCCTAACTTTCCAGACACTGCCTTTATTTTAACATTCGGAGATATTTTTAGATAACTAAATACGAACTTGATGGCTGCTTTGCGTTTGAGACACCTAATGAAAACTATTACCCATCATCGACCCTCTATTGTGAAAATAATTTTCATGATATAATAGAGAATCTTTAACGAATATCTTCATTTAAAGAAACATAAAATACTTAAGTATTTTTCAATCATTAAAATATCAAATATTTCGTCTTTCTTGATCCGCAGAAGCCTTTCACCTTGATTACTTGTTTTCAATAACATAAGGTGTGAACATTTAATTTTAATGATATGCAATGCTATTTCTTGCTTATTAGGCCAATAATAGTTCTGAAAGATTCCAAAATAAACCATGCCTATTTTGAAATAATCTGGAATCTTTTCTGTTTTCTCGTTATGGACGAAGACATATTTATATTCAAAGCAATGCATAACAGATTTTAACCCTGAAATTACTTTCCGATAGAATAATTCTAAGCGTTTTTTATTCTTATTTGACATAAAAATGAATTTATACAGAGATAAAAATACTAAAATTAAAAGCTAAAATAAAATTTAAAATTGGAAGAAATTGGAAGTAAATCATAATTAAAGACGGATTATATTGTCCTACCACTATAATTTTCATGATTTTTCTAATATAGTAATTGGGTACTTACTCAGTTTATGCCATTGAGAATTCTTTGATCTCCTAGAATCTCAGAAAAGTGGGGATAATTTATCCCTGTGATTTTATTAAATGGAAACTTAGATAGTAAAATATTTGTGCAGAAGTTTTCTTTAATATGATTAGTGTTGTAAATTTAAATTGATAGGTAAAATTTCGTGGAATTTACTATATTTAACTACATTTTACGTTACTAAAATCGAGGAGTGGCTATTGAATAACGGGACTGATGTTGCTATTAAGAAATATGCATACGCTATGCAAAAGCGAATGACAGCTGAATAGATTAAACCACTCTTTTTCAAATGCTGTGCCTCTCGCTTCTGTAAACACATTCATATAGCCGTACCCTTTCTTCGCATAAGAGTTTTTTTTTTTTTTTGTTTCGTCCGAAAACAGATGAGTGTGCGAGAAATGATTTTGAATTGCACATTAAGTGTGTAAATGTTACAGAAATTTATAATTTATTGAAATAAATGTAGTAATGAAAAAGATTTTGCAAGCACTTGTTTTGAGTGTTTTAAGATTTTCAAAAATGGACAAGAATACTTTGAAGATGATTCTCTCCCAGTTCTCCCTTGTACTTCAAAAATGGATTACAATAACGAAAAATATCTGTTATCTTGTTCGATCTGTCCATGGGTTAATTATTCGTGCGATTCCTATGATTATAGAAAATGGCAAAGAATCCATAAGACAAATTCATAATCCTAAATTATGCGAAGGTCCCTTTCACACTGTCTGCCAAGTATAGTATCGAAGAGCTAGACTTTCCAACCTATTTACTAGACCTTCCAAGCAACTTTACATGTTTCTTAACGTGAAATTTGCATTAAAAGTTTGAAGTTGTGAAGAAAAAACGACATTCTTCCCAAAGAAGTTGACAGAAGATTTCATACACTGTTTAAAGCAATGGAAACTTCTCTTGGATAGTTTGCATTAGTTTTATTAACGTCGCATTAGGAGCAACATTAGTGACAGACGTCGTAATTTCCTACCTCTATTAAGGGACGAGGACAACACCTGAGCTAACATCTCCTCTCCTAATTTCCACACCATGCGAATGAAAGCACTTTACGCCCCGTCTGTTTAAACATGTTTCAGCCCTGGCAACCCTGTTGGTCTGTAAGGGTATCAGGTCTAGAACACAAATCTCAACGAAACGTGCCGGCTGCGAGTCCTATGTAGTTATGAATAACTAAGCTACCGTGAGCACAACATTCTCTTAGAAGCGTTGTAGGGAAACTGGATGGTTGTAGGTTGAAGTTGATAACAATTAAATATGTTAGTCTATTATAAATATTTTAAAGAATCAGTCTCGTTATTTTACAGCCACACCTCGTACTCATAATTAAATCATAGATTTAACAGTAATTGTGGTTGCGAATTAATGGGAGTTTCTTTTGTGTTGAATCATGAGATCGAGCTCTGATGCTACTGAAGACATAGTTTGTTTTGGGTTAAAATATTTTAAATATGTCGATAATCAATATAGTATCAAAAGGACAGTGTAGGATGTTGGAAAGAAGTTTGAGGTTTCGTCCTTGTCACGTAATTAAAATTTTGAAATTACGATTCCAGTCCAAAAATCTTTTTTATAACTCCAAATGCAACTTTAATAAGCAATCATTCGACCATCTATGTATCTAACCCGGCGAAAGATATATCTTGGAATACAACGGATTGAACTCATTGCGCGTGTAAACACTACTGTATAAATTTCATTAATGACTTATGAATATAACAATCATAATTTGACTACGCACCGAACAAATATCTCTCTAAATTTATATAAAGGTGGAGTAGCTTTTCACTCCTTCGTCTTGCAGGTAAGTTTCGCAATGTAATAAATGGAATATATAGATTAAATAAAAAAATTCTTTGTCTCTAGGCTAATTCGAGATTTTCTAAAAGCAGAAGTTGTCCACCGCATTACTCTCCATAAAGTTCTGATTGTGTTGTCTGAACTTGTAGGTAACAGTGGACACGAAACAGTATCTACGTGCGGATCACCTTGTCTACAGAAATCGGGAAACGAAGAGGAGTGCATATCCAAGAATGGTTTGGCAAAGGCTCGTAGATATTTTTGTGTCTACTCCCACTTTACAATGAGACGTAGAGATGCCTGTTTTTTCACAAACAATTTTCAGATGCCTTGTGGGGGCGAATAGAGAGTCCATGCAGCAATTTCTCTTACTGCATATAACATGAAAACTTAGATGATTCTGAAACAGTGGTGCTAAAACAGGGTAATTTGGAATACCACAGATAGGCACAACTTTTATTTAGGGATGAATTCCGTTTCCTTTTGGAGATTGATAATAACAGCATTCGGGTGTGCAGGCGGTCCAGTGAATGATATAATTCCTCCCACTCTGTCGCGCTAGACACTGTCCGGCAAAGCATACTTAGTTAATGGGTTAGAGGTCGTAGTCAATAATATTGGTTCCATTATAATTGTGGTATGTGAAACCTTAATGGGTCAACGTTATCTTGATGACATTTTACGACCTCACAAGGATCTTAATGAATATTTGAGTGGAACGTCCATGATTTGATTTTCTAATAAACAAGCTTCTCGTAAGATGTCATTAAAATAATTCAACATCTAATTTTTCACCAATCTATGATTTAAGTTATATGTTTCAGAAAGAATGTCCTACCACTACTTTTTTCATGTTTCTAACAATAAAAATCTTGCTTACTTTCAACGTATTCGTCTTTAACACTTGTTGTTTCATCGGTATTTCAGAAAAGTAGGGAACTCCTTCCCTATAACTTAATAAGAAATTAACATGCCTTAAAGATTGTTTTTCAAGATTTTGAATTTAAATGCATATGACTTTAAAAACTACTTATTTGGCTAGGTTCAAATTTAATGCTATTATCAATTTTGTTCTTTTTTACACAGCTGAGTAATTGCAATCTTCCCTAGTTTTCAGAAAATTCATGTCAGAGAATCTGTTTTTCCTTAGAAGGACGATTTAAGATTTTATGCATCGGAAGAGTTTTTAGTATGTCTCGGCTGATTTACATAAAATGTGTCGGTGTTATTGGTAAGAAAAAAAATAAACAATCGCCTATAGCTCTCATTTAATTTTAAATTTACGCGTTATGAAACAATCGTTCAACTACTCTAGAAGTTAAAATAATCGAGGTAGAGATAATCTAAATAGGGTTTCTTAAATTTTAATGAGTAAGCGTGTATACAATCGATATTTAGTTGTGGAATCTCAAAATTTGATTAAATATGGACCGATCCTCTCATCCACGCATAGGCAAATATGTAAATGTACATAATATCTTACGTACCACTCTGAGATTTATGCTAATTTATTTTCCATAACTTATCCCATATACCTAAAACAACAAATTGTGTCACATGGAGCTTCATACCCAAATGAGTTCACTTGAAATTCTACTTTTTGTATTGCCTTATTTTTCTGTTTTCTACCCTTCATTTTCTTGAGAAATCCTTTTATTCTCTCAAGAGTGTTGGAACTACATAATGTAAAGGTCAGAAAATTCAATAATACCCAATGCTACATCTTTCTTTTTTCGCCGTTAATATGAAATAAAGATCTTATAAAAGCCTAAATATATTAAATTACTTCCGTTGTTCGTGTTTCCTGAACAGCATGATATTCAAAATTATATTAAACAATTTTTAAGAATATACATTTTTATCTTCTATATTTGTAATAAATCTTAAATTTACATTGATGACAAATGTAATGCATATTAAATGAAAAATAGTGATAAACAATCAGAAATCTTTAAAATAATGTATTAAGGAGTACGCGAACTACAATCGCGAATTTTCGCAAAGTTGTTGAATAATTTCCGATGCAAAAATGATCAAAAATTGTTGCCCTACCACTTTGCGCACTTAGCACTGTAATCTCGAAGTTTTAGCAATATAAACCAGCGAATAGTGAAAAATTCATAAATGTAACGCTTATAATATTTCTACAGAAAACTTATGTAAATGAAGAATGTCAGGCAGATATGTGAGTTCCAGTTCATCTCATAAGAATGTAGCATTTTTTTAAAGCATGGATTTAGAGATTTAATGGGGTGTAAAATTGTTTCTTTCCTTCTGTAACCAATAATCATTAAGGATGATCGGATAACAGAACAAATGTATCGAATGACTCCATTCTTTTGATTTTTTACGAAGACAGCTCAAAATTTAAAGATTCAATTCAACACTAGTTAAGACAAAAACATTTTCCGATAAATATTTCTATCTATTCTTTTTATTTCTTTTTATGAGAAATATATTTTACACTAATATATGAATTTTAGTAATAAATGTTTAAGAAAAGAAAAACAGGAAACACATATAATAAAATTTAATTAATACAGAATAGATTATCCAACTAAAAAAGGTTTTTTACATTTTTCTATAAAATGCTTCAATATTTTAAATTTGGAATCATTATTTTAGTGCACATTTATGAGAGCAGGGAAGTTTGTTCCTCTCTATTAACTTATTTATAAGAAAAAAATATAAGAGAAAAATATTTGAAAATTTCGAGTACTTTCGAACAGTTCATCTTTTAGGGCTCAAGAATTTGTGAATAATATCCACCACTTAACTTCACGTGCAATACATTTTGCTACAATTGTGTTGCTTTCAATACTACTGAATAATTATTGTCGTATCCACGATTACGGAGTGTTCATGATCGCTGATTATGTGAAACATCTTGTGTTTAAGACCTGATGCTTCTGAATACACATCTTGTGGCGAGACTGGAATATGTTAAATGTGTTCAGGCTCAGGATCCTTGTCTTTCCTACGCGTGGAAAGTAGAAAAATAATTTGTTATATGAGATATTGCCTTTTTACTTGATTGATCTTCAAAATTACGAGGACAGTCAACAGTATCCCTCGTACGCTTCTAAATGCAACGTTAATAAATAACCTTTCTACAAATCAAGGAATCTATTTAGACGAAGCACACCTGATTCGATTTTTTTAATTATACTTAATGAGGATTTTAGTGGAAAGTTCATAAATATATTAAAGAGATTATTATTACATTCATTAATAGATTTAATAGATTAATCTACGAAATATTTCAAACTAAAATCTAAAAAAAAGTATTTGAAACACTATACAGAAAATTGAGTTAGTTCTTTCTCACAAAGTAGTGTTTTTAATTTTTTTTTTTATATTTCCAACGGCAAGAAAAATACAAACATAAAATATAGAACAGTTTAAAGAAGTGACCGAAGTCATTGCCTCAAAAGTTCGCAAGCAACCCAGAAAAGCCCCGTTCCTGGGTCGCTTTGAAATGATGCACATCGACGAAGAAGAATCTATTCATTGGATCTGCCAAATTATTGAAAGGCCCAACCAGTGGTCGTAAAAATTTGAAAGCCATGGAGATGCGTACCAGGCCGTCATGACCTGTCATCTTTTTTGGTTGTGACTAACAACCGCCGTTGTATTGCACAACACTAAGGCCAACACGCAAACCTTGGCGAAAATTGGCAGGAAGACATGCCGAGAAATATTTCCGTTAACTCTAGACCACTTTCCTTTTCAAGAACGTTATCCAGAGTATACCAGCAAGGAGAAATGTCTACGTTGTACCCCACTCATGAAATAGTAAAATATGTGTATAACGTGACAAATTATTTTGAGACATTACATCATGCTTATAATATTTTTCAACTTTTATGTCTTTTGTGGATTTTATCTTATTTATAGAACCCCTATCAATTGAATTATATGCATATATATATATATATATATATATATATATATATATATATATATAT
>BMAW01098882.1:0-30707 GCA_019974015.1 Nephila pilipes | reverse complement strand
ATATATATATATGCTTCTATAACAATCGTTGCAACATTTTCTTGACTTTCCAGGAGGTCCTTATGTTAGTAAAATTAATATAAATAATATAAACCTTTTAATTTTGGAGTCGATTGCTTTTCCATAACCAATTCTTCGATATGTTAATAATTGATCGAATTTCATTAACAGTTTTTTTTTTTTAATTTTTGTTTTTTGTTAAATATGACATTTCCTCTTACCACATCTTTAATGCCTATACCATACATTTATGAGGCTAGTTATTTATATTAGGTATACCACAGCGATTTTTTCCTTTTCAAGTCGTTTCAACAAAGACAATTTCTTCACACTCTTTCAATCACATCTCTGAATGAAAGAATTTCCTAACTGCATTAAATTATTTTAAGTCTTCTAAAATTGCATTCTATACGTTAAATCTAAAATTTCTAAAACAAAATAAGCCAAATCTCCAAATAATTAAATATCATTTTATTAGAAGAACCGTTTATCTCTTTAAGAATAATTCAAATATCTTAAAAAGTATGTAGGTCTCTAGGAATTACTCCCGAAAGAACTTTAATCATAAATCATATTGTGTCTTTTCTTCCATTTAAATTTTAATTCTGCTTTAAATCTCAAAATTTTCTGGCACTTTAAAATAACTTTTATTTCCTTTAATTGTTAAATTATTTTTTTTATTTATGCTTTTTTGGTTTCCATAAACGGTACTGTTTATTTAGAAGCAATTTTAAGTAACACCAGTCTTTATGACGTAATTAGGCATGGAGATAAAAATGATTTGAAATGCGACTATGAGTATAATTGTAAAAACCACAATAGCACATATTTATGGCACAACAGACATGGCCACCGCAACACTAATTCTATTATTCAACTTATAAATAAAAATCTGGCTAATGGTATTCAGTTAGATAATTGTTCAATTTCACATGAATGTATACAATGCATTAGAAACAAGTAGGGGGAATTTTACTATCCTAAAGATGCAAAACATAGAGCTAAAATGTCCACTAGATTTAATACATAGTGACCTCTGTGTACTGAAGGAAACACAAAGCTTACTTGGGAAATATTACTTCCAAACTTTCGTACATGATTACTCTCGATATTCAAAGATAAACATTCTATCGAAAAAAGATCAAGTTCATTCAAAGTTGAAGGAGCACGTTAAGTTATATGACACGAAACAAGTTTTGAAGAACAATTAAAGTTCTTTCGAATCATAATCGAGGAGAATATATTGGAAAAAAGATAGAAGATTTTCAGAAGGCTCAAAGAACAGTTCACCAGCTGACTATGCCATATTCGAATCAACATAGCGGAGTCTCAGAACGGAAGAATCAGAATCATGTTGAGACGAAGAGATGTCTCTTATCTGAAGCAACTCAGAATCAAACAAATTGGGCTGAAGCTATCATAACGGCAAACTACATTCACACACACAAAACAGATTACCAACAAGACCAAATAGGAAAACTTCATTCGAGTAATGGATTATTCAGAAAAACATGATCTTTCCAATTTACAAACATTTGGGTCAAGAGCTTTCAAATACGTCCATAAAGGCAAAAGAAGAAAATTCAACGCAAAAGCTATGGAAAGATTCTCATTGGATATTGCCAAAGAAGCTAGGGGTTTTGAATCTAAATTTCGGACCATCGTATAATTATTAGCAGAACAGTGAGATTCATAGAAGATAATCAAAAGGAAAATAAAGAAACGATCACGCATCTCCATCAATAGAAATAAATAACATAAATGAAGAATCGAATGATAAATAAGATAACACCTCAAAAATTAAACCCATGGTATATCCCAGGTTTGCCAAATAAAGGAAGACTCCTGATAGACTTGTTTACCTATCTAATGAAAGTAAAAACGATCCTGGAAATTTTAAAGAAGCTCATAGAAGCAGTGACAAAAAAAGAATAAGTGGATAGAAGCTATAGGAGAGGAAATGAAATCTCTCTATTACAATTACACAAGAGATGCCGTAAAACTACCAAAGGGAAAAAGAAATCTATAATTTGTTAATTGACCTTTAAAAGAAATTTTCACAAGGATGGAAATACTTTGTAATAAAGAAGACTTGGGGCCAAATAATATCACCAGAAGTTCGGGACAGACTATCATGAAAATTTCGTTCCAGGTATAAAGCAAACCACCATAAGGTCTTTTCTGATCACAGCAGTTTACAGAAGGATACAAGTGAAACATATCAATATAAACACAACATTTCATCATTGGGATCTTCATGATGATATTTATATGAAACAGCCAGAAGGGTACATTGAGCACGGTTGAGAACAGAAAATCTGCATATTAAAGAAATCCCTGTACTGCTTCGAACAAGCAGCTAAAGCATAAAAACAAAAGATAACTGAAGTACTATAGTGCCACAACTTTCTACAAGGTATTGTAGATAATTGTTAATTAACAAAAAGAGAAAAAGGTAAAATCAAACATGAAATCCTGTACGCCGATGATTTATGATTTCGAGTTACGATTAGAAGAAGATAAGTGAAACAGCGAAATGTTTCCGAAAAAATTCCAGATTAAAGACTTTAGAGAAGTAAAGAACTATCTTGGAATATACATCCTAAGATATTAAAGTGGAAATGTTTTCATTAACAATACGAAGAAAATAGAAATCCTTCTCGAAGGGTTAGCGTGAAGAATCGTAAGGTAACTTTTACCCCAATGGATAAATCGCACTCAAAAAATGAAGACAATATAGAAAACATAGAAGACAACTAGGAATACAGACAAGAAATCGGAACTTTCCTGTAATCCACAGTCTGAAGACCAGGCGTATCAGTAGCAATGAACAAACTAAGCAGAAAAATTGAAACATTTACGGAAAATGAATGGACTGCACTGAAGAAACTAATCATGCACTTAAAAAGAAAGAAAGACTTTAATCTTGTTATCAATCATGTTGTCATGAGTCTTTCCGCCGTCACCAGCTACATCGACGTCAATTGGGCAAGTGTTATTTCTTACAAAAGTTCAACAATTGGAAATGTCTTTCTTATCGCAACAATCCTATTTCCTCATTTTTGAAAAGACGGAACTATATTGCTCTCTCTTCCTGCGAATCAGAGGCCGCTAAACACCCTCCATGTAGACGGGCCTAATGCACGTTAATTCTGTCGTGGTCCAAAGTCTTCCCGTTGTCGTAGTGAGGAAGTTAGGAGAGGTCCTGCCAACTCAGATGTCATCCTCATCACTTGACTGAGGCTCAAAATTACGGAGTCCATAGTCAATTGCCCTCGGTTTGTTTCTTTTGTAACCTAAATAAAAACTAAACTGAACTAAACTTACGAATCAGAGTACATTACAGGAAATAGAGTGGTTGATACTTCTCTTGAAAGACCTTAGACAGAAAACAATATCATCCCAATAGACTGTTCGATGACAACAAGTCGTGTATCATCTGTGCATAAACTCCCAAAAGTGATTCAAGAATCAAAGACATAGACGTGAAATATCACAAACTGAATCATTTGTATAGAAATGGTACAATCTAGCTTGAATATTTTGACAGTAACTCAAACAAAGCTGATATGTTCACAAAACTTTTCTTCCTTGACCAGATTTCAAAACTTAAGGTGAAAACTTAATTTACTTTAGAACTGCTAGATTAAGGGTTGTTGTTGTGAAAAATAAAATTAAATACATAATCAAACAATTCTAATTTTTGTCAATGGATGACACTATGAGAAGGTTTTGCCAGCATAAAAAGAGTGACTTTTTTTTCTTCCTACTAAATGTATAGAAGTATATTGCATATATTATAACTTTCAAAAACATGTTCTAATTTCCGATTTCTTAGATTATTCCAGTTCTTTCAGTGCTACCGATGCAGTATTATATTAATTAAAGCAAATAGGCAATGCAAATTAATTTCTTGCTACTATGTAAAGGCAATGGATACAAAAATCAACTATGTATACAATGTACACAAGTAATTGTGTATTTTAATAGAGAGACAGGCGAATGTATCTTTACTTTGACAAACAAATTTAATTATCATCTACACCTTTTCGAAATAGAGAAAAAAGAAAGAAAAATCATTTACATTATGGACGGCCGAAAGATGGAACAGTTCACTAAAGTATGTGATTGATTTGGATCACCAGTGTTTACTGCATTTTGTAACATCTATGGAAAAGTAAAGGATCCAAAAGATACTTCTGATAAGTTATGCCTCTACTTACATAGATAAGGAAAATTCCTGGGAGCGATGCTTCCAAAAAAAAGGATTTCAGTAGCTATGTTGATACACGTTAATTGCATACAAGTTCAATGTTAGCTCGTTGTTACGGTATCTTAGGTAAAATAATGGTCCGCAATTTCAAATATTTTTTTTATCATCAATTCATTGAAGTTCAAATAATCGTGGATATTCTCTCATACTGCTCAGGGTCGATCTAAAATGCTAGTAAACACTTTTTGAACCAGTCAGGCAATGTAACTGATAAAGAAAGATGCGATTTGTTTATATTTGATCTTGTGTGTGGGAAGTCCAAAGTCACTTACGTAATTCCTCCTTATGTGCTATGAAGGAATCTCTTTATTTATGTTATTGTATTTTTCCTTACGTTGTTCGAAATTCATACTAATGCAAACTATTATAAGTGTTTCCTCTTTTCCCGCCTTTACCTTGTCATTTATATTCACTACATTTAATTATTCCTCAGTTATTATACATTGAATTTTCAGCTAATCTCAGTTATTCTCACAAGAATGTAAGTAACAAGAATCAATAAGTACTTTTTCTGAATAATATTTCCATCTGTTTTTAAGGTTTATGATCCAGCATGAATCACTTATGAATACTGAATTTAGATAATCCACAAACTTCAATAGAAACAAGTTAATAATTATTAATTATATTCGTATAAGAATGTCGATTCACAAATCTTTTCATGTAATTTGTAATAAATTTACAGTCTAACTGTTTAGCATTTATATTCTTATAGTAGCATATACCCTGACTTTATGACAATATGGAATCTTTACATATGGATTTATTAAAAAGAAAATAATAAGTAACATATATATTGAGATATTAATATATTTTTGATGGGACTCGCGTTTAGTGCTTGTTTTTTGGGGGGCTGCGGTTGCGTAGTGATCATGGCTTCAGATTCGTGACCGACGGTTTTCGTTCATTCGCAGGTTCGATCTTTAGCCGCTAAAGACCCGCCGTGTAGCCGTGGCTAATGCACGTTAAATCTGTCGGGTCCGAAAGTCCTCCTGAGGTGTGGTGTGGATGTTAGGAGAGGGGTGTGTCAGCTCAGGCTTCTTCCTGGTCATTTGACCTTGGTTCATAATTACAAGGTCCGTCGCCAATAGCCCTTGTAATGCTTCTAGTACGACGTTATTAAATACAGAACTAAAACTACGCATGTTTTTTTTTTTTTTTTTTGAAATAATTTTGCTTGTATTATTTTATTTGGAGTCGAGGCTTTCGTAGGGTTCTGCGTTCGAGTCTAGATAACACAAATAGACCCTCCGATTAGATAGGTTTGAGTAAACTTAAATCTGTCATGGCCTAAAATCCTCCCATTGGCGTGGTGGGGAAGTTAGGAGACAGGAGAACCAGCTTTGATGTCGTCCTCGTCAGTTGACCGAGGTTAAAAATTGCAAGATCCACCGGTAATAGTCTCGCTCAATTGTAATGAAAATTTGAAAACATCATAGTTTTGAATGAAAATGCGATAATTTGTTTATAATTAATTAAAATTAATTGATTAAAGTAATTATTTATTGAATTAATTTTTACGCCAAGTTTCCTGCCAAGTCGCTAAATGGTCCCCAAATTAAATCCTTATTTGAGTTAAAAAACTTACACGTATTTATTGAAGACGATAAATTTGATAAAAGTAAAAAAAATAAATCAATAAAGCAATTTATTGAATAAATTCAATTTAACTGAACGATTCTTTTTGCTCCAAAACTTTAAGATATAAAACAATTATGTTACTCCAAGTGTGAATTTTGAAAGAAATCCTTGTTCAAAAATTTCGTTTTTTACATGGATGTTACATGTTTTTTTTTTACGTGGATGTTACATATGTTAAGACATCGATTTAGGAATAATCACTTGGTTTCCAAAAACCCTGTAATTTTTGTGAAACTTATTTAATTCCAATTTTAGGATAACTAGGATATCCTAATATTATGAATATACTGCAAATGTATGAACGGCACCGTTAAAGGATACAAAATATTCTTTTTAAATGTGCCAAGTTTGTTATAAAATTCTTTTAACTATGTGAAATTAAATCAGATAGTATTTGTTCCGCGATATTCAAGGCCAAGAAAAAAACAGCTTTGATTCTGAATATAATATCAATCCTATTTCAACCCGATTCATAAAATCTTTAATGTAGCATAAATAATGTGAATAATAATAAAAATATATATATAGTATCCCTGGAATGGAGGGGTCTAATCACAGACCTCTCATGAAGAATACAAGTGAATTTCGACCGGATTATTGACGAGCCTAAACATTGTAATAACAGGGGGTGGTGTTCTGTGTTACTAAAGCAGGAATTAGAAGAATAATCTATTCCTTTGGACTTTGCTATCAATAGGGACGTAAATGTAGTAGGGAGAAACACGTTGAACAGTATGCGATTTTGTTGTCTCCCGTTAAAGCTCAAATAACTTAAAACCTAAATTTAGGAATAACGTTGAAAGAATTACGCTTTGCTCTTATCTGATTAAGAAAATTACGTTTTACAGAAAATTTTGAAAATAAGCATTAAATTCAGTCAAACACAAGTAACAAAATTGCATGAATAAAATAAATAATATGTTAATTATAATACAAAATGCATGTTAATTATATTAGTACTTGCCCATTAGCATATTTAAAAAGTATTGTAAATCAAATGAGTAAAATATAAAATATTTTTATGTTTGGTGTTCAGCAGAAGCCTTTCATATTGACAAGTTGGTTTCAAACATATACTGCTGTTTGTAGAAAATGCAACACCATGAAAGAATCATCAGAATCAAATGAAATTTAATGCAGAAACGACTTGTACTGATACAAATAAATGATGAAATTTTCAAAACAAAAGAAACAAATTAAGCGTCCGAAATCAGTATTTGGTGCAGCCACCATGCGCTGCAATAAGTGCTGCTATACGACGTGGCATGGAGTCAAACAGATGTTGAATATCTGCTTGAGGAAGAGAATTCCATATCGCTTGTATGCGCAACCAAAGTTCGTCTTTGGAAACTGCAGGACGCGGATCACGAGCGAGACGCCGACCAACCATATCCCACATGTGCTCAATAGGCGACATATCCGGTGAATAAGCAGGCCAAGGAAGAAGTTGCATGCGTTGTGCTGAACAGAAGTCTCGAACAGTCCGCGCAACATGTGGGCGTGCATTATCCTGCTGAAAGATAGCTCCAGGGATGCCTTGAAGGAAAGGAACGACTTCGGGCTGTAGCACTTCACGGACGTACCTGTTGCTATTGAGATTACCCTCAATTCGTATCAAATTGGATCGTCCATGATACGAAATCGCACCCCAGACCATAACTCCGGGTGTTCGACCACTATGTCGTTCAATAATACACTCAGGAAGGCAGCGTTGACCGGCATAACGTCTAACACGAACACGGCCATCATGGGTCCACAAATTGAAGCGTGATTCATCTGAAAAGACAACTTGGTGCCAATCAGCTCGCCTGTCTCTGTGCTCAAGAGCCCACTGCCGACGCAGCCGTCGATGATTCGCCGTGAGGGGAATCCTGTATAAAGGCACCCTTGCACGCAATCCACGGCGCAGCAGACGACGACGAATTGACGAAGCCGACAATTGTACACCTGTAGCAGTAGACCAACGTGCTGCCAGCTGCCTGGAGGAAGCTGTGCGATCATTCACCGCCATGCGGAGCAGGTGTCGATCATCGCGCTCTGACGTCACCTTCTGTCGTCCAGTGCCTGTTTTTCGAGTTGTTCGGTGCTCGTCGGTCCACTGCTTCCAAACTCGCATCACTGTGGAACTGTTCCGCTGCATACGAGCTGCTATTGCGCGATAGGAAAATCCTCCTTCTCGAAGGCCGATTATCCTCCCTCGTTCAAACTCCGTAAGTTGCTTGAATTTCTTATTCTTCCGTCGTGGAGGCATACTCAGGTCTCACTAAACGTTTGCCACTAACAAATAATCATAGACTTTTTTCAACGTCCCGCTACAGCACTTTATTTATACGCTTTCAGCATCAATTCAGAGGGCGCTGCGCGCGCCGCGCACGCGCGATGGCTCTGAAACTTTATTAATTTGCATAATATCCTATAATTGAAATTTGCTGCGAATTTCATTTGATTCTGATGATTCCTTCATGGTGTTGCATTTTCTACAAACAGCAGTTTATAAAGCATTAACATTAAGATTAAAATATATGTAATGCTACTTCTGGCTCAATTGGCCAAAGTTATTTCATAAAGATTCGATTATTAACCATAACCTATTTGTAAATAATATGGGTTTAGATTTTGTTTTTGATGAAGAGAGATTTAAACTCAAAGTTACAGATATCGAAGTTTAAATGAATTGTATACAGAGATAAAAAATATTTAAAAAGAAGCTAAAAACATAAACTTGGGAATACAAAAATTGTAAGAAATGGTAAGTAAATCATAGTTACAGTGAGATTATATTGTCCTACTACTATAATTTTCATGATTCTTCTGATAAAATTATTGAGTACTTACTCTCTTTAGCAAAATGAATCAGGTCTTCTAGAAGTTCAAGAAATGAAGGGTACCAGTCCCTATCATTTTATTAAAAGGAAACGTAACACGTAAAACATTAGGGAAGAATTTCGTTTCGACACAATTACATTTGCAAATATGAATTCATAGGTAAAAATTTTAAAACTTTGCTAAATTTAGATGCTTTACATTGAAGTTAATTTGAGGTGAGGCTGTTAAATAGGGAGACTGATGCTGCTATTGAAGAAATACGCATGCGCTTCACCTACCGATCACCAGTTGTTTAATGTGGACCCTTCTCCTTAAAACGCAGTGTCCTTTGCTTCTGTCAACAAATTTATTAAACCGTGCCTTTCCTTCGCATAACACCCGTGTGGTGACCGGGTATGACAGAATAACCCCACTGTAGTTTATGCAGGTGGTATGTCACGACTCAAATGAGAACCCAGCGTCTGGGGATATAGCCGGGCACCCTTCCGATTATATTGATTTACTTGTGGCACATTCAATCAAAGATGAATATTTAATGGAAATATATTGAAGGAATAAAAAACTACAGTAACTAAATTACATTTGATTTTAAAATAAAGAAGAAGAAAAAAAAACCACTATATTTTTCATGTTTCATATATTAAATTTCTTACATTCTTACAAATGAATGAATAACGTTTTGAAAGGGAAGTTTCATGCATATGGGGAATGTTTTGTCCCTGTATTTAATAAACTTATGATAATAGAATCTTTCTTTGTCTTTTTTAATTTCTGTGTATAAAGTTTTACGAATGATCCACTTGCCTAATTCAACCGCAATGCCTTTGGCTTACGCACACCAGAGTAATTATAATATTTCTGCAATTTTCAAATATTTACGGTCGCATACAAGTGTTGATTGTCTTATGTCGATTTGTGTAATTAAGATTTTCATTATATATAAGACATTTTGTGTAGATTGGCAGGTGTAGATTAAATATGGCATGACAAAATGTTTGCAGATTCTTACGATAGGGGAGGTAGGAATAAGGTGTGCAATTTTAGATGTCGTTCTCGTCAATTGATCGAATTTTAAAATAAAAGTAGATCTACACCAATATTCCTTGTTGCCTTTAAATAATAAATTACGAAAGACTCATTTGACAAATAAAGGAATCGAAGTGAATGACATAGATCTCATTTAATTATCTTTAATTAAGCTCAAATAGTTTTTGTATGCAAAGCTAACTTTATATTTTAATCATATCCTGTATTGGTAAACAATGAAATAATAAGCTAGCTAGGCACGTTAACGTCATGGTTTACATGTACTGTATCTGGAAATTATGCTATTATTTTTTTCATTACAATTTTCCTCACGTTGTTACAATTACAGCCTGTAATACGGGGCTCTCCGGCTGTATTCGGAATTCACCTTTGAATTTGTAATTTATGTTTTGTCTTTTTTCTAAGTTTTTTGGTCTTTTATTTTTGTGTTTAATTCCAGTTCATCTCACAAGAATGAAGCGGTTTTTTAAATCATGGATTTAATGGGGAGTAATTTTTTTTTTCTTCACTAACCATCAATAATTAAGAATGATATAATAACAGAACATACGTATTGAAACGACTCCAGACTCGCTTTTTCAGGAAGATAGCTAACAATTTATAGATTCGATACACATTTATTAAAATTAATACTTTTTTCTGACAATATCTCTACCTATTCTTAATATTCATATTTATGATAATTGTAAGGTACAATAATATATGAATTTTTGTAATAAATGTTCCAGAAAAGAAAAATGGCAAAAAATACAAAATAAATTATAAGTAAATATAGAAAAGATTGTTTAACTAAAAAAGGTTTTATACATTTTTCCATAAAATGCTTGAATATTTTAACAGAAGTCAAATGCACGTTTGATATCATTATTTTAGTGCAAGTTTATAAAAGTATTGATTTGTGTCCCTCTCTATTAACTAATTCATAAGAAAAAATATAAGAGAACAATATTTGAAAATTTCAAATATTTTCGAAGAGTTCATCCTTTAGGCTCAAGATTTTGTGATCCAGGGCATTACTGCATGTGCAATACTTTTTTGCTACAATTGTGTTGCTTTCTATGCTACTGATTAAATATTATCGCATTCTCGATATCAGAGTGTTCACGATCGCTGATTATGGGAAATAACTTGTGTTTAAGACCTGATGCTTTTGAATATACATCGTGTTAGCAGGCTGAAATACAATAAATGCGTTCAAACTTAAGGACTTTGCCTTTCCTAAGGCTTGGAGAGTAGGAAAATAAATGGTTATATAAGAAATTGTATTCATTACTGGATTGACGTTCAAAATTAGGATGACCGTCGACTGTATCTCTCAGGCTATTCTAAATGCAACGTTAATAAATAACCTTTCTACAAATTATGGTATTTATTTGGACGAAACACAGCTGATTCAATTCCATTAAAAATTCCATTAGATTATAGTCAATGAGTATTTGAGAAGAATAATCACAATCACTTCTTTTTCTCCCTCCAGTAGCAAAAGGGTTAATGCTAATATATTTTACTTACATTATTCTATATTCTTATAATTATAAGACCCGTGTGACCAGGAATGACAGAATAGTCCAACTATGCCTTATGCATGTCGTAAGAGGTGTCTAAAATGATATCCAACTTCTGGTGGTACAGCCAGGCGCCCTGCCCCTGGCGATTATATCAAGGAAACTCAGTGGCTTGCCTTCTTTAAGCAAACACAGGAATCATGACCCCGAGGCACCCTAGTAACATTTTTCTTTGCTATAGGGTTTCAGTTTTTGGTAAAGATGAGTGAAACTACTTCGAGTTATTCCAGTGATCCTTCTCTAATTTAGATCTTCCTACTAGTCAGCCAATTTGTGTCTTTTTTGCAGTAATTTTCACGTCTAGAACACAGTTAAATATTGTTTGGCTCAACATAGCCAGATCTGGCTCTTTCGCCAATAACCTTTACATTCACTTACTCAGTCTTACAATTATAATCTGTTCCATGCATTGAACTACTTACTCCCTGGAGTGTTCGTTGCTAAATTTGTGTTTGTATATTTAATTTCTACTTATTTTTCGAATCTTGAAATTTCTAGCTACGCCAATTAATCCTAGAAGAATTTAGGCATTTTAAGCAAGTTTAGTCCTTTTTATTGAGCTTTCCTGAGATTTGGCGCAAATCCAAGCACAGTTTTATGAGTCGTTTTTACCATTTAGACACACTTTTTACTATACTCCAAAGATTCTTAACCTATAGGATCACCTTTCTAAGGAGATGAGATAGAACTAGATGGAGGATATTTACATCTGTGTATATTGCACCGCATCACAACCAGTATATAGTGCAAAGCAATTTATTTTCTCTATATTTGTCTCGTATTAAAATTTTTTAAGACAACAAATACTTTTTAATGATGTTGCTTCCAGCTCTATTGGTTTGCAGAAAAACTATTCATCTTTGGTTGCCTTATAATGCTACCACATTTTTTAGAAAGAATGTCCTACCACTGCTTTTTTCATATTTCTAACAATAAAAATCTTACTTGCATTCTAAGTTTTAGTTATATATAACATAATTTGGAATAGGATCTTTCATGAAATTAGGGACTTAATTCCCTATAACTTCGGAAAAAAAAGAGTTTGTCATTTTACACTATCTTTTAAGGTTTTGATTTGAAATGCTTATTACTTTACAAATTATATCTTAGCCTAGGTTCACATTTATTGCTGTTTGCAAAAAATTTGTTCTTTTTCACTCCGCCGAGTAAGTGCAATCTTCTCTTGTTTTTGGGAAATTTATAACCGCATGGTAAAAGTTACCTTCTTTTTTTATAGAGTAATAATTCAAGATATTATGCTTCAGAATATTTTTGCCTATATGTGGACTGACATATAGTAATTCATGGATATTATAGAAAAAAATTGAAAATAAGTATTAAATTCATTAAAACACAAATAAAAAAAATTGTAATAATAACATAAATATTACTATAAGTATAATAAAATAATATTATATCCAATAAAATAAAATTATATTATTTATATCCATGGTATGGCATCAGCATATTATTAATGTATCGCAATTCCTAACATAAAATTTTTAATATTTTAATTTTTAATGTTAAGCAGGAGTCTTTTATTTAGACAACTTCTTTTCAAAAATGTAAGGATTGTAAATTAGGAGTTAATGATGTGAGACGCTATTTCTTGCTTATAGGTCGAATAACAATTCAAAAGGATTACATGACAAACCAAACCTATTTTGAAATAAACCGGGCTCAGTTTTCGATTCAGATATAGATAGATTGTAAATTCAAAGTTATACATAACGAAGTTGAAGATCAAGATTATTTTTTGGCTTAATAATTCTAAGATTTCTTTACACATATTTGACAAAATATTTAATACATACAGATATAACAAAACTAATAACAAATGTTGAAAATAAACTAAAACATTTAAAAATGGTTAGAGTAAAACATAGTTAAATACAGAATGTAAAGTATTTCCACAATAATTTTGACGATTATTATAAAAAAATTATTGCGTACTTGCTTGGTCTTTATCGCAAAATTTTTTTCTCACAAGGCACTTTTCAAGAAAATGTAGGTACTTAATCTCTATGTGATTTTTATTTATTTTATTTTTTAAGTAGTACTTTATTATTATACAAATTTTAGGATTAAATTTAAGTAAGCAGCGGAAAACATGAAATTAAAGTTTCCATTTAAAGTAAGCTTTCCATATTATTTGTATTAAGGTTCGATTGATTTCGTAGGCATATTACTTCAAAATGTCAAAATTGGCACTTTATTATCACACCGGTAAATGAAGGAACTGTCTAAGTCACGGTTATTGTTACTATTATTTTTTCCAATTTTTCTGAGTAGGTGTGAGGGACAAAAGTAAACAGAAAAAGATACAAATATAAAAATTATTATGTAAGTTAGTAATAAGTTTTCTACTTGAATTATTTGCGCTGAGGGAGATATTATTAGAACACTCAAAAACAAATATAATTAAAATCAAAGTTAACTGACTGAAACACCACTAATAATAACATTGCAAATAACTTTGAGAATGACGTGCTTTCCTTATGTGTTTTAGAAGGTTATGGTTTTTGGAGAATTCTAAAAATAAGCATTCCCTTCAACAAAAGAGGAATAATAAAATTTCAAAGTATTATAAATAATACTAATCCTCGAATACAAACTTAAAAAAAATTACCGAAATTATACCTATTAGTCTCCTAGACTAAGTTAAGTTCGTCCAGCTTAAGCCATTACTTAAGAATTAAGATAAATAAAAAAAATATATATCCTACAAATGATTTCATAATGCTGGATTTTTAAATAAAAGGAAGTAAATAAATTACTTATTTTCAAAGCAATCTTTATACATGTCTGTGTGATGCTCACCAAACATAGCTGTAGAATATGCTAAATAAAATTTGCGCGTCATTCTGCGCAACTTGTATGAACAAAATGCTCAGATTTTCCTTTTTTAACACTGAGATTGTTCAGTCCGTTGAATGTCCTGCTCCTGATTTCAAACTTCACATATAATTGTATTTGTTGCTCCGGGCAAAGTTTGTATGATCAGACGTTTCAAAATGAAAAGTGCAAGATCTTATTTAATTATCATCCCTGAAAAGTACAAGAAGAGGCAAACGACATGTTCTATTACATGACATGCTTTTTCACACCTGATCTAATGTGTCTACTGCCCCTTTCGTTGAGTTATAAAATTCGATCATTTCCGGTTTCTTGAATTCTTGATTAAGATTTAACATACTATTTGTTCCACTTTGATTAATATTTGACAGTGAGCTGAATTTTTCTGGAAAATAATGATTTGTCTTAGGAATAAAAATGTTTCAGGATACTTTCAACCCTTTCACCTTTCTTTGAAGCTTCTTAATTAGCCTCAGATTTTAATTTCCTATTCTTATCTCCAAGTCTTTGTTTTTCAAATATTGTTTTTCCTTCATCTGTACTCTCAAACGATTATTCCTCTTTTTCATCCATTTCAATACCTGAAAATATGTAATTTTGTAATTCAATACTATCTACACTTTCTCACTTTCCTTCAGAAATTTAATTTTCTTCATCACTTAGTTTTTTTATTCGATCACTAATAGCCTCAGTTCCTCCCCAAATGTTTTCTTAACGAAAAACCTTTGACATTTTCCCACGCTCAGAGAAAAAAAAACGATGTCCATTTCAGAAATGGAAACAACACTTTTGCTATCTATTCGTCTCTCAGCTTAATATTTGTGAGAAAACGATACACGTGGAAACATTTTAAAAACAGCAAATGTCCTTATCTCTAATAGCTAAAGTCATAAAAAAGAAACGTTTCGCACGTTTTATTTCTTGTTTTAATGAAGGCAGAATAAGGTTGATTGTTATCAGCTTCGTCCTCTAGACAAATGTGTAGCAGTCTTGGGTTAGTAATAATAAAAATTTTATAACTCTGGGAAACAGGAATTGTTTCACAAATCTCTCAAAAAGAATGCAAGTGAATTTCGAAAGAAAATTACATGCCAAAACATTGTGATAGGGGGGGGATGTTCTGGGTCACAAAAGTAGAACTTTGAAGAATAATCTGTTCTATTGGAATTAGATAGTAATTGTGATGAAAATGTATTAGGAATAAACATGTTGAACAGTCTGTGAGTTTCTTGTCCTCTGCTAAGAGTTAAATTACTTAAAAATCAAATTTAAGAATTTAGGTGAAATAACTACGTATGCTCTTACATGATTCAGAAGATTACGTTTTACAGAAAATTTTGAAAAAAAGCATTAAATTCCTTCAAACACAAGCAACAGAGAAATGAAATAATAACATAAATAATATTGTAATTATAAAAAAATAATATTTTAACTATATTCATAGTATGAATTTAGCATATTAATCATGTATCGCAATTCCTATCATTAAAATATCAAATATTTTCATATTTGATGTTCAGCAGAAATCTTTCACCTTGACTACATGTTGTTAAATATATAAGCATGAAAATTAAGAATTAATGATGTGCAACGTTATTTCTTGCTTGTAGGACCAATAACAGATCAAAAATATTCCATAATAAACCAAACCTGTTATGAAATAATCCGGACTCAGCTTTCGATTTTTACATATATAGATTGTAAATTCAAAGTTATACACTACGAAGTTTAAGACTAAAATTATTTTTTGACTTAATAATTCTAAGCGTTCTTTACACTAATATGACAAAAAATGAAATTTATACAGAGATAAGAACGCTAATAATAAATGCTGAAACAAACTAATACAGTAAGAAATAGTTAGAGTTAATCATAGTTAAATACAGAATGAAATGTCCTTCCACTATAATTTTAAAGATTATTACAATAAAAATTTTGCGTACTTGCTTGATCTTTAACGTTTCTACTTTCCTAACAAAGGGAATTGTTTAAGAAAAGGGGGTACTTTATCCCTATGATTTTATTAAAAAAAACATAGTGCAAATCATTTTTGCAGAAGTTACCTTTCACATGTTTAATTTTTAAAATATTAATTGATAGGTACTATTTCATGCAATTTACTAAATTTAAATGCTATATATGTTTTAATTCGAAGATTGGCAATTAAATAACGAGACAGAAGCTTCTATGAAGATGATTCACGCCCTGGTCCCCCTTTTACGTAAAAAAATAATTCCAATAACGAAAAAAAAACTATTTTATCATTCGATCTGACCATCGGTTAATTTTTCGTGTGATTCTTTCGACAATAGGTTATAATAAATATTCCGTATGGCCAATTCATAATCCAAAAGAATGCGAAGGCTCGTTTCACAATGCCTGTCTAGAGTTTCTAATCAAATATATCATCTACGGGATAGACTACCAGCCTTATTCACCAGACTAAATTTATCTTACTTCTTAACGTGAAATATTTATTCAAAGGTTACAACTGTGAAAGAAAAGTGGAACTCTTCTGAAAGGAACTCATTAATTATTTCCAGCACTGTTTCGAACAATGGAAGCTCCTCATGGATTATTTGGTTTAGTTTTATTAACATCGCTTTTGAAAAAACATTGGAGATGGTCATTGTAATTTTGAACCTCGACTAAGGAACGAGGAAGACACCTGAGCTGCCTCCTCCTATCTAAATTTCAACACTATGCCAATGGGAAGGCATTGGGACCCGACAGTTTTATAATGCATCAGAACTGGCAACCCGGTGGGTCTTTATTGCCATCATGTCTTGAACCAACGACTTGACAAAAATCGCCAGCAGCAAGTCCGATGAATGAATAATTAGGATCCCGTGGTCATAATATTCTCTTGGAAGTGTTTGTGGTAATCAGAATGTTGTGTGTTGAAGGTGATAACAAATAAATATATATTAGCTAATAATTCGATATAAAAACCAACGTTTTTAAAAATAACGTTTTTATATGGTAGCAAAGTTTATCAAAGAAAATTATTGAAATATTAGTTAAAACTGTTAGTTATTTTTAACTTTAAAATTTACTTAAAAAGATACATTTGTGAGCATATTAAGAAATTCATAATACTCATAAAATCAAAACATGCATTTGAAAGTTTGTAAGTCATTCTATTAAAAAAAATGGGAACCAGAATTCAGGAAAGGTTTATCCTTGGCGACAAGAATTATTTGGCAGTATTTTGCCAAATGTGGCTACCCTGTTCCGTTTCACGGATTTAACGCTCAAAAACACCGCTGTTATGCCACTTGAAATCGCGCCAAGTGTTTGGGCTAAACTGCATTATTAAAGAAAATATTAGTTAAAACTTGTCGCAAATGTCTAAATATTGCATTGTTAGGCGAGTACGAACGATTCCCAAAATTTCAAAGCTCTAGCTTGATGGGAAGTTGGTTAAATTAACGATCGAAAATTTGATGACACACACACACACACACACACCAAGTGAAATTCAGAAAAACGTTTTAAAAATAAAATATTTTAAAGAACCAGTCTCGTTATTTAATAGCTATACCCTGTACTTAGAATTGAATGGTCGATATTTTAGTATTTATGTTCCGGAATTCTTGGAATTTTCTTTTTTTTGGAATAGTGCGATGGAGATCTGCTGCTAATTAAGACAAAGTTTGTAGTGGGCGAATGTATTTTAAATAATTATGTCGAGAATGAGAATGGCGTGTAGTTTCCGATGTCTTCCTCGTCATAGAACTGATGTTTAAAATTACGAGCACTGTCCCATAACCCTCTTTATGACTCTATATGCAACGTTAACTAGCAATATTTCGAAATATCAAAGTAAATAACACTGTGAAATATTTCTCTTTAAATTACAATGGATTAAACTTAATGAGCTTGTAAATACTCCAATTCCAATTTGATTAACAACTTATGAATATGGTCCACAAAATTTGATTAAACTTCAAACAAATATATCTTTAGTTATCAAACGACGATCTAGCGTATCCCTCCTTTGTCTTACAGATAAGTGTTAGCTACATAATTAATGGATATTTAGGTTAAATAAAAAATATATATATCTATGTCTCTTAGATAATTCGAGATTTTTTAAACATACTTAACCCCATTACACATTTAATCACTTAATAAAATTAATAAATATTTAATAATAAATAAATTTAATCATTCATTAATATATTAATCAACCTAATACTAACTCAAGATCCTATTCGGTTTTTTGAGTTATATATAACATCATCCTGTCTGTAATTGAAATTTAAGCTATATCTTCACTTAACTTTACATGCAGAATTAAACACTGAGATAGTATCGGCACATTACCATAGGAAATAATTTCGTTTTTTTTTTTTTTAAATACAACTCCTTATTTGTATAGATATTTTTCCAATTATCTAGCAATAACTTTTCTTTAATTTTACTAAATATTCAATTAAAAACATATTAACTGTATATATAATTTTTCTTTCTATCATGAATATTTTATAAATTCGATAGTATTTTTCTCGGACATCACCATTTCAAAAGTTGGTTTTGCATATGTACGAATGAATTACATCCAGCTAAATATAATATGAAAAATAATTTAAAAGTATATTCCTTAGAAAAAATGAAATATAATTTTTGAGAAATGAATTTTGCATCAATTCATCGAATTAAAACTTTAATTTCCTTTCAAATTACTGACTATTAATTTTTTTTTTATCTCAGTATTTAAGTATCATGATCCCTAGACTACAGCGGCCATAGGAAACAGTAGCTTCAAAGAGAGTTAAATATGATTCACCGCAGTTGATCCTTTAAAATTTCATCAGCGTTCTTTATATAAATGAAACATTTATTCTGATAGTTAGAGAGAATAGTGTGTTAGATGCTGTTTAGATATTAAAAAGAATGTGCTCAATGTCCTCATTACCTCCGGCGATGCAGTTGCAAATTGTATTCGAACTTAAATTGAATCTATTCAGATATTTTTTAAATTTACCGCGACCTGTTAGGAATTGCGAAATTTTAAATCTAGTGAAGAAGTAATGACAAGACATTCTTATATTGACGTCTGGGAAAATGTACTACCCATTATCATATTTAAAATGTATTGTAAATCAAATCAATAACATATAAAATATTTTTATGTTTGGTATTCAGCAGAAGCCTTTCATATTGACAAGTTGGTTTCAAACATATAAGGCATGGACATTAAGATTGAAATATATGTAATGCAATTTCTTGCTTACTTGGCCAATATTAGTTCAGAAAGATTCGATTATAAACCAAACATATTTTGAAATAATAAGGATTAAGTTTTTGTTTTTTACGAAGAGAGATCTAAACTCAAAGTTACAGATATCTAAGTTTAAATGAATTTTATACAAAGATAAAAAATATTTATTAAAAAGCTAAAAACAGACTTGAGAAAACAAAAATTGTAAGAAATAGTAATTAATCATAGTTAAAGACATTTATTGTTCCACCATTATAAATTTCGTGATTCTTCACATAAAATTATTGGGTACTTACTCGCTATTGATTAAAATGTATCAGGTCTTCTAAAAGTTCAAAAACTGAATCAGGTCTTCTAGAAGTTCAAAAAGTGAAGGGTAATGGTCCCTATAAATTTATTAGAAAAAAAAACGTAGCATGTAAAACATTAAGGAAGAATTTCATTTCAACACGATTGCATTTGTAAATATGAATTCAAAGGTAAAATTTCTTAACCTTTATTAATTTACTTGTTTTACATTAAAGTTAATTCGAGGTGAGGCAGTTTAATAAGGGGATTGACTCTGTTATTGAAGAAATACGCATGCACTTTACCTAGCGATCACTAGTTGTTTGATGTGGACCCTGCTAATTGAAAAGCAGTGTCCTTTGCTTCTGTCAACAAATTTGTTTAACCGTACCTTACGTTTGCATAACACCCGTGTGGTACCCGTGTATGACAAAATAATCCCAATGTAGTTTAGGCAGGTCATAAGACAAGACTCAAATGAGAACCGAGCGTCTGAGGATACACCCGGGCCCCCTTCCGAATATATTGATTTACTTGCGACTCATTCAATCAAAGATGAACATGTAATGGAAATATATTGAAGGAATAAAAAAATGCAGTAACTAAATTACATTTAATTTTAAAATAATAACCAACCACAATATTTTCCATGTTTCATATATTAAAGTTCTTACATACTTGCTAATAAATGAATAAAGTTTTGAAAGGGAATTTTCATGCATATGGGGAATGTTTTCCCCTTGTGTTTAATAAACATAATATTAGAATGTTTCGTTGTCTTTTTTTTTAATATCTGTTTATGAGGTTTTACGAATGATTCACTTGCGTACTTAAACGTAATGCCTTTGATTTATGCAAACTAGAGTAATTATATTATTTCTGCAATTTTCAAATATTTATGGTCGCATACAAGTGTTGATTGTTTTATGTCGATTCACGTGTTTTAGTTTTTATTATACTTAAGTCATTTTGTGTAGCTTGGCAGGTGTATTTTAAATATGGCATGGCAAAATGTATGCACATTGTTATGGTTGGGGAGGTAGGACTATGATGTGTGATTCCAGATGTCGTTCTCGTCAATTGATCGAAGTTTAATATAAAGGTAGAAATACACTATTAAACCTTGTTGCTTTTAAATAATAAATTACGAAAGACTCATTTGACCAATATAGGAATAGAAGTGAACGACATAGATCTCATTTAACTATCTTTAATTAAACTGAAATAGCTTTTATTTGAAAAGTTAACTATATTTTTAATGTCATATCCTACATTCGTTAGCAATAAAACATCACGTGAAATTACGTATGTAATTTGGGGTGAAATAATAAGCTGGCTAGGCAAGTCAAAGTCATTTTAAAACGTTTTTCTGAATTTCACTTGGTGTGTGTGTGTGTGTCATCAAATTTTCGATCGTTAATTTAACCAACTTCCCATCAAGCTAGAAATCTGAAACCTTGGGAATCGTTCTCACTAGCCTAACAATACGATATTTGGACATTTGCGACAAGTTTTAGCTAGTATTTTCTTCAATAATGCAGTTTATCCCAACCACTTGGCGCGATTTCAAAAATTGGCATCAAACTTGGCGATTTTTTTGTTTGGCTGAACGTTAAGTCCGTAAAACGGACCAGGGTAGCCACATTTGGCAAAATACTGCCAAATAATTCTTGTCGCCAAGAGTGATTGGGTTAAACTGCATTCCAACCATTTAATTTACAGAATTAATTAATTAATTTTAGTTACTTTTAACGTTTTTATGTATTTCACTTGGTTCGTGTTTCTGTGTGTGTGTGTGTGTGTCATCAAATTTTCTATCGTTAAATTAACCAACATCCCATCAAGCTAGAGTTCTGAAATTTCGGGAACCGTTCTTACTTGCCTAACAATGCAATATTTAGATATTTGCGACCAGTTTTAACTAATATTTCAATAATCTTTCTTAATAAATTTTGCCACTATATAAAAACGTTGTTTTTAAAAACGTTGGTTTTTATCTCGAATTATTTTACACGTACCATATTTGGGATTTATGCTATTATATTTTTCTTTATAATATTCTTCATGTTGTTACAGTTACAGTTTGTAATAAGGGGCATTCCGACTGTACTCGGAATTCACCTTTCAATTTGTAATTTATGTTTTGCCTTTTTTTCTAAGTTTTCTGGTCTTTTATTTTTGTGTTTACTTCCAGTTCATCTCACAAGAATGTAGCGGTTTTTTTAAATCATGGATTTAATGGGGAGTAATTTTTTTCTTCTTCACTAACCATTAATCATTAAGAATGATCGGATAATAGAACATACGTATTGAACGACTCCAGGCTTTCGCTTTTTCATGAAAACAGCTAAGGAATTATAGATTCGCTTCAAATTTTATAAAGATCAATACTTTTATCTGACAATAATTATATTTTTAATATTCATATTTATGATAATTGTCAGGTACAATAACATATGATTTTCGGTAATAAATGTTCCAGTTAAGAAAAACGGCAAAAAATACAAAATGATTTACAAGTAAATACAGAAAATATTATTTAACTAAAAGAAGCTTCATACATTTTTCCATAAAATGCTTGAATATTTTTACAGAAGTCAGATTCAAATTTGATATCATTATTTGAGTGCAAATTTAATAAAAATAGGGAATTTTGTTTCTCTCTATTAACTAATTCAAAAGAAAAAATATAAGAGAAAAATATTTGAAAATTTCAAATGTTTTCGAAGAGTTCATTTTTTAGGGCTCATGATTTTGTAATCCATATATTTGGAAAATATGTTACAACTATGAAAGGTCTTCAATGATCAGTTAAAAATCCTCTGATGGTTATATAATGTTCTTTTTCAATTTATGTGACATCTACCACTAAAAAGTCAAATTCTACTCCAGTTTTGGTTGCTAATACAAAGAGAAGGAATAGCAAAAATAAAAGCATGGCGAATTTCCCGATACCATGTTATTGCAAGTTTGTCTTTATGTGGTAATATGTTTTCACGTATTGCCCACAAAATGGATTTCTGGTTAAATGTGATTATTATTTATTTTTATTTTATAAGTAGTTCTTTATTATTATACACATTATAGGATTAAATTTAAGTAAGCAGTGGAAAACATGAAGTAAGATTATTCCATTTACAGTAAGGCGTTCTAATTATTTGCATTAAGGTTCGTTTAATTTCTTTGGCATATTACTTAAAACTATCAAAGTTGGTAATTTCTTATCAGAACATTAAATGAAAAAACTGCCGAAGTCACGATTATTGATAGAATTATTATTTTTTAAATTTTTCTGAATAGGTGTGTGGGACAAAAGTAAGTAGAAAAAGCAACAAACATAAAAATTATTAAATAAGTTAGTAAGATTTTTCTATTTGAATTATTTGTGCTTTGGATATATTGATAGAACATTCCACAAAAAATATAATTAAAATCAAAATAAATATCATGAACAGTCTGAGTTTATTATCCCCTGTTAAAGGTTAAATTACTTAAAAATCAAATTTAGGATTATTGTTAGAATAATTACGCATTGCACTTATCTGATTTAGAAGTGAGTGTTTTACAGAAAATTTTGAAAATAAGTATTGAATTCATTCAAAAACAATGAACAATATTACAACAATAATAACATAAATATTACATTAATTATAATAAAATTAGTATTTTAATTATATTCATTGTATTCTATTAACATATTATTAATATATCGCAATTCCCAACATTAAAATATCAAATATTTTCATCTTTGATGTTCAGCAAAACTCTTTCATCTTTGAACTATTTGTTTTCATATATATAAAGCATACAAATTAGAAGTTAATGTACAACTCTATTGCTTGCTTATAGGACAAATAACAGATCAGAAAGATTCCATAATAAACTAATCCTATTTTGAAATAATCCGGATTAGTTTTCGTTTTTTACATACATAGATTGTAAATTCATAGTTATACATAACGAAGTATAAGACTAAAATTATTTTTTGATTTAATAATTCTCAGCGTTCTTTAAACTGCATTTGACAAAATTAAAGAGTATACAGAGATAACAATATTAAACGCTAAAAACAAATTAAAACAGTAAGAAATGTTAGATATAATAGTTAACAAAATTTAATGTCCTTCCACTATATATTTAAATGATTATTATATAAATATTGTAAAATTTCAGGTAGTCTCAAGAAATTATGTATTTTATTTCAATTTAGAATTTTAGAAATGGGCTTATCTCTTTGATTTATTAAAAAGATGCAAAGTTCTACAGGATTAATTTTAAATATTTCAATGGTACTATTTTGTAATTATTAAATTTAAATGCTTTTCATGTGACTGATTTCGAGGTGCTTTTAAATACAACGGACTGAAGCTGCTACCATGATGTACGCATGCTGTATATTCTAGCGACCGACAGCTGTTTCACATGAATCCTTCAGTTTAGTAATAGAAAAATCTACAGTATTGTTCGATCACCTGACCATCGGTTAATTATTCTAGAGTAGGATTCCTGTCTCTAGGTAATGATAAGTCCGTAAGGCCATTTGTAATCCAAAACAACTCGAAGGCCCATTTCACATAAGTCTGTATTATTGTTTCTAATTAAGTATTATGCAAGGGACAGAATATCCTTCTTATTCACTAGACCAAACTCTTCAATTTGTTTTTAAACGTGAAATATCTATTCAAAGGTTATGCAATGAAAGAAAAGTGCGCACCTTCCGGAAAAGAAAATACAGAATTTGCTGAAAGTGTAGGAGGTTGAGATTGCATGCAAGCCTGAGTTTTCTTCTGTCAATGCTGGAATTGATGTTTACTACTATTACATCACTGTTCATTAACCTCTTTATGACACTATATGCAACGTTAAATAAGCAATAAACATTAAAAGTAGCCTAACATACATTAAAGTAAAGTATCTAAAGTAAATTAAAGTATCTAAAAGTAGTAAGTAAATTATAACTTAATCGTTCATTAATATATTAATCAACTTAATATTGATTCATGGTCTTTATTAAATTTTATTAGTTAAATATAACTTCCTCCTCCAATTGAATAAGCTATATCTTCACTTACCTTTTAAATGTAAAATCAAGCAGAACGATAGATCAACTCATAAGCATAGAAAATTTGAGGGTCGAAACAAGAAAATGAACACTAGGGTTTATCTTCCGTTTGCATCACCTGTGTTAACTCCACATTGTGAACCTAAAGGAAAAGAAATGGATTGTGGGCTTCGATAAGTGCTGCTTCTACTTACTAAGGTAAGGAAATTCTGAAAGTGATGTTACACAGATTCGTTGGCGCACATTAAATGTAAAATAGCATCTGTTGTTACTGTGTTAGGGGTAACATAATGGTAAGCAATTTATAATGTTGGCTTTCGTCACTGATTTAAGTTCAAACAATTCATGAATATATCTTATGTTTTAAATGAAAATAAACAAAACTTTTCTCAACTAATCAGTCAACTAAAAGAGAAGTAGAAGTACATTTTCTTCTTAAGCCTGTACTTGTGTGAAAAATTCACAATTTGATTAAACACCAAAAGTATCTCACGCATCGTCACGTTCAAATCCATCATGTGCTGTGTGCCACCTTGATTTATGTTAATATATTTTAACATTAACTTCACAATTACAAATTATAATATATGTCCTTTCCTCACGCGCATCCCTTGTAATTTATATTCATTGTAATAAATCATTTCTTAGTTTTCGTGCATTGAATTCCCAAGTTAGACTCAGATATCTCACAAGAATGTAATTGAAGAGTAAAAATAAACCGGAATGTAAGATGAGAATGTTCTATGTCAATTTCATTTTTATTAATCATTAAAAGTGGTTGATATTACAAACCTATTGGAAATAATGCAGCTTTTAGAGATTTTAATACGGATTTTTATCAAAGATTAAAATATTAATCATAGCAATAAATAGGTCTTTCTTTTATATTAAATTTTGCTACCCATTTCAATTTCTTGCACCTTAAGATATCCTATTCTTTATTTTTAATTTGATTCTTTATCTTTATTTCACTGTTTTCATCTTTTTACTATGAATTTTAGCGTCTTAGAACTATTTAATAAGTCAACTTGGGAAACTCTACCTCACACCCAAACATATCGCACAGGTTTTACCATGAATCAATTGGTAAAGTTGTGCAACTTGGCCGGACCACAGCTACCTAGTACATAGTGGTGCATTCTGTGGCCGATATTTTTCGTCGAATTGCGGCTAAGTCTGGTGTCACTAAATCATCCTCCATGTAGTGAGAAATAAGATTATAATTCAAAAAGAGATTCCAATTTCTTAATGGTATGTTCGGAAGGATGTACAAGCGAGTAGTATATTCTTCTGATTTGTTGAAGGTTAAAATTAGAATCTCCGTCCAAACAGCAAAAGTGCTCGATCTCTGCGTTAGACATTAGTAATCGAACATGACAAGACACCAGGGCCATGCTCCTGAAAAACACAACAGTTTTTGTTCATTTGCATATTTTCGTAAATAAGTAAAGCAAGTGGTATATTATTTATGATGGTACAATTTAAGGACAATCATAAACGAAATTTACCAGCGTCAAGCAAGTTAACTGTGATCTGCCCATTTAGAAAATAGAATCAAAAGTTAAAATTCGGAAAGATGGTTCTTAGAATTGGAAATAATTGTTAGAATATCCCCACGCGTTTTACCAAGTTAACTACTTCCCATAGATAAGAAAAACATCTTTATATTACTGAAAGTGTTTCTAAGTTCATCTAAGCAAAGAAGATATGTGTGCTATTTCATGTAGTCTTTTCAGAACTTGAAACATAAGAAATACGAATTAAAAATTGACAATTCTCTTTTCTTCAATGAAAAGTTAAACACTTTTCAATCAAGCAAGCAAATTATTTGGATGAGATAGAGCTCATTGACTTACGTTTATTATTTCAAAGATCTTTTACTATCACACAATTTAAATAAATAATGAAAGTTTATCTAATTTACAGTCACTTACCCATATGACGTCATCAGCTACGCACGAACCTTAGAATGTTGCTATATATTTAAATATTTTCTTCTGTTTAATATAATTTCCAATTATGAATCGTATCATCATCTTCCCATACCACCTTTGTAATTCCATATATTTGTACGGGACATACTTCTAGGATTTCGAGTCCTGAATACATTTATCCTCAATTGTTCTCCAGAGAGTGAAGTTATTGAGTAAAATATGGATATTATACTCATAATGTGCATTTTTCTTTTAGTGGAAACGCCTAACGATTATTGGTTACCTCGAACCTATAGAACTATTTCAGCATTTCCTTTTTAGAAATTAGTTTAAACTTAAAATGCATCAGAGCACTTTTCTGACTAATATTTAAACTATTCTTAACAATGATGCAGAATTTAATGTACAAACTGGTGCATGAATAAGTGAGAGTCAAACGGTCGGAACTAACTGGCAAAAATTAAAATAACAATGTTTTATTGCAGATTAGGTCAATTAACCATTTGTTAAGTGTAATTTTCTTTAAATTTAGTGGGCACTGTTTTAACATTAGTCATATAAGAAGTATAGTTAAACAAATCATGAAATAGCGAAATCTTGTGCCTATACTTTAATAAAATAAAAGCTTTAAATTATATATTTGATGACACTATTATTTTAAATACCGCATTCAACGGAGTAATGTTTCACAAATAAATTATTTTTGTCATTGTTTTAAATAACCTAATATTTTTACTTTCCATGAATTTACCTGAAAATAAATATTTATATCATTCATTTAAAAGTATTTTGTTTTTACTTTTAAATTTATTTTTATTTTAAAATTTGCAAAATTCATCTGCATTGGACAAAGGTACCCCACGATGGATAGTTAAAGTGATTTATTTGTATTACTGTATAAACAATTTATTAACTTTAAAATTAAATTAATAGAAGTAATTTTATACTAATAAACATTTTGGCGCTTAATGCCCAAAATGAAGATCTTAAGAATTATCTTTAAAATTGAAAATTTCATGTATAGTCATATTCGAAAATAAATGTAAAATATTTATAACATGCAGAAAATTAGAATTTTCCATATAAAGCATATAACAAATTTGGTAGTAAAAATCTCTGAGATGTTACTCTATAATTTCATTAAGTATTTTACTCCTTCATCTACCGGAGGAAGAAACAAGAACTAAGTCAAGCCCATGCAGAATTTATTACGGAGCATTTGGCTGTATACATTGATTTTATATGCTTCCATCAAAAACAATTTCTCAAAAATCTATTGTTTATTAGAATACTGCTTAAGGATATATCATTTGTTTACTAAACCTAATATACGGGAAAACAAGGAGATTTAATTGAAAATTGTGTTTTATACATAAAATTATAGCATAAAAATTTTATTCTTAAGCAAATAAGTATAATTTATATTTTACAAAATTTCCACGTTGTAATGATGTACCACTACATGGAATATTACGCTATAAAAATGAGTCTTTATTTTATGTTATGGTAAACCCTGACCCATGAAACACCCACGTTAACTAAGATAAATGTCTTTTTATTTACATTTATTAAACTCAATCACTTTTTGGTGGAAAGTATAACATTTGATTAAACATCGAACGAGATCTCATCCAAAGTCGCGTACGTAATTCTACGTCATGGGATATAAGCGAATCTTAGATTTAATGTTACTCATAAGTTTCCCACCATATTTCCCAATTTCTCTACAACAAACTATATGTAACCTCTTCCTCAACATACATTTTGTAATTTGTATCTTTGTTTTGAATTATTTGATTTTCGTACCTTTATCTCGAATTATAATTGTTGTTACTAAAAATTGCAGATACTGTGTAAGAAATGGTGAATCCAAATATAAATTACGTGATGTGTATTGTTATTACATTTCCCAAATAATGTTAAAAGCTAAGCTATATCTGAAAATCCCTTGAAATGCTTCACCTTTAGAGATATCAGGGGACAAAGTATAGTTCAAAAGTGAATTCAACGCTTGTTAATTCCAAGCAATTTTCCCACATTTCTAAATGTTCTTTAGCTCTATGATCCAACGTATCTTTTTATGAATGCAAAAATTAAATATAGCCGAGAGGGTTTCAAACGAAACACCACTTTGTTACTATAATCATTTTATAATGTCGAACCAATAAAATTTTTCATTTAATTTTAATAAATGTACTTTGTCAACCTTAGATTAAAATGCCATTAAACAGAGAAACATGCTCTCATGAAAATAGGAACTTTTCCTTGAATTTATCAGAAAATAAAATATCTTTTAAGATAATCATGGTACGTTTGTTGAATCTCACTATAATGTTTAAGAGCTGAATGAATTTGATTCGTTATTTTTCTCAGAGTTCCTGAAAGTAACTCACTGCAGCGATTTCCTAAATAGTCATGCCTAAAATACATCATGCTTGTAATGAAACGTACTGTAGAGCGGCTGATATATGAAAACACAGAGATATTTCAGTTCTCACCTAGAAACGGTGGTAGAAATCAGACGGGAGACGCCATCAGGTGTCGTTAACTTGACTGATCTTACAATAACGTGAGGTTAATTTAGACAATACCCTTTGTCGTTTCAAATTAAATGTTCATAACAATTTTTCAAATAAAATATCTCCATTTACGAAGTAGAGCCATTTAATTATGTTAGCTTTAATTTTAATGGAGCAATTGAATGAAAGTTCACAATTTAACTAAACATTGCACAATGTCTTACAACCACACTAATAATTCCATATCCTCTTTACTTACACTGCGAAATGTGTTACTTAAGTTTTTATTTTTGTTTTATATATTTGCAACCAAAAGAAAAGCTATGGTTTTAGAGGATTCATTTGTAACAGCGATTCATAATTTCAAAATTATCTAATATTTATTTCAAGAAAACATTCTTTGATCAAATAATGCTTCAATGGGGCTACATTTCACACATAAACACCTTTCATGATATGTAAAATAAGACGTGTGAATTTAGTATTTACATATTTATGTTTGTATGTCATTGTGAAATTGAATAGTGAGAGAGAGTCAAATATAGGTATCATGTGAGAACAAATTTAATTATGATTTACACATTTTAAATGAAAAATAGAGAAAAAGTTACTGATATGTGTGGCCTGAAAGAAGGAAAAGTTCACTTTAGTTTGTTTCTGTTACAAAACCTACAGCAGTACTTTGTAAACCCTCGGTGAAACTTGAAAAGATTTTATAAGGTACCTCTGATAAATAACGCCTTCACGTACATACATACAAGAAAATTCTGAGGGTGAGGCTTCTAGTTATTCTTGTCGCTGAATTTATATACATTGAATGCAGGAAGTTTAATGAGCTCGTAGATATAGTGTGGTAGTTAAAATAATGATCTACAATTTCAAATATTACATCCATTTAAGTTCCAATCATAGCAATTTGTCCACAGGTGAAGTGATTTAAATGAAACTAATGAACACAACCAGTCAGAGCCAATCTGGGTCAAGAGTCATTATTGTTTACATTTTCTTAAACTCAATGATTGGTATTTAATGTTTACAATTTGAGAAAACATTGAAGGATATCTATTGCAAAGTCAAAAGTTCATAATTCCACGTCATGTGCTGTACGAATGTCTAGAATAATGTTATCATATTTTCCTACCATCATCTAAACTCATACAAATACAACCAGATAAGTGTCCTGTCTTCCTGCACTCAATTGTAATTTAGATTCATTCTGTTTACTTATTTCTTAGCTGTCACACCATGAATTTTTAGCTAACCCCAATTATTCTTACAAGAATGTTAACACCATGTACTTTTCTTATTAATATTTCCAACTGACTTTAAGCTTTTATAACCAGCATGAATCATTAATGAATATGTAATTTAATAATTCGAAAATTCGGTAGAAATTAATAATTATAAATTAAGTCTGTATTAGAATATCGAAACATAAAGCAATACGTAACTGAACTGAAGTACAACAT
>BMAW01098880.1:3027-13126 GCA_019974015.1 Nephila pilipes | reverse complement strand
AAAATTGATAATTTTGTTAACAATTTTGAATAATTTAACTAACTTATGCCGTGAAGACTTTTGTAGATTTGTTTGTATGAAATGAAAAAAAAAAAAATTAGCAATTAGTACAGTTTTCGATTATCCTCAAATACCATACAATATGTTTTTTCGTGTTATTTTACATGCGTATGAAGTTTTTAAACCCAATATTTTCATAACTTTTTTAGTTGATACGTCATTTCTTCATTCATTTTAGTTGATAACTTTAAATTTGTGATATTGTACATAAAAAATATATGTTTTATAAATCTTTTGAAAATTTTTAATTACGTATTTTATTTTCGCGGAAAGTGAAGTATCACCTTGTTAAATATAATTTATATTTCATTTTTAACCCTTTGTCGCGCACTACCCTTTAAAATTAAATGTTTGACGAAACAATTTGTAGGCAGTCTATTTAGACTAAAGGAGTACGCATATAAATTTTTGTAAAGATTGCACTTACCGTTTTGATTCGGTGTACGGTTCCTGACACTGCGCCACTAGAACTCTCATAAGTGCGGCTAAGCGTGCATTGCATTGAAGCTCGAAAATGAGTCTAAGTTGAAAGAAAAAACATTGTATATCTTGATTATACATGATTTTATATTAATAAAAATTTACAGTTCAGAAAACATGAGTCCTAGAAACAAATATATTTACAAACTGGTCAATATTTTAGATTCATAATATTTTTGGAAGCACTTCACACCCTTATGGAAGAAACACAAACGAATACTGCAGGTTTTGCACATAAAAAAAGTCGCTTTCGTGATACAATATGCACTCTGCGTGCAGATCTAAATAAAGATAACTCGACCTAATGATAAAATACCTGTTTGAAACCTGACCACAAACTTCAGGTTGTAAGCATGTGTCAACGATCATCTATCTACCACCCAGTTTTTGTTTCCAGGCTCCCTAGTCAAAGAGACATAATAAAAGGTTTATTTTCTCGAATAGTGCAATAAATAGACCACGCCTGTGGTCAACTGTAATTGTGCATTCATTAAACACGAGACCCTGCTACATACGTGTGGAAGGAATGATCTGCTACTGTGAGAAGAAAACAACCAAGGAATTGTGAACCATGTTTCGAGTGACATGTCGATTTAGTGCCCATCTGTATGATCCAATCCCTTTCATACTTCCCCCTTCCTTCATATTGGAGTCATCGCTATTGTCTTGTGAATGATATATTCCATATAACAATCTCAATTTCTATTGGTCTTACTGTTTCCTAACAGAACCTCTCCTTAATTTTTTTGGAAACCCTCTAAAAAAGGTTTAAGAGTTTGTCTATATAGCTATAGTTACAATTTGCTTGTCACTTATTATTATGAAGTGCTGCTCGTTTGGCTTACTTAAAAAATAAAGAGGGATTCTGAAAATGAATGTTTGATCGAGGAGCAATGTTCGGATGAAGAGCTTTCCTTCTCAGAAAATGAGTCGGATGATGACTGCCTAGATAGTGATAGAGACTGGTGTCAAATAGATATTATACATCTTTCAACCTAGTCATCTTAAATTTCCTTTTACTGGAAATCCAGACATAAAAGTGTGTCTTGGCGATTGTGGAGATGTCTTAGAATGTTCCAACCTGTTCTTTGATAATGAAATATTCTTATTTATTGTAAGGGAACAGATATGCTGACTCATTTTTGAAGAAGCAGAATTAACACCTGCTTCTAGAGAACTGAAATGGAAGAACACGGATATAGATGAGATGAAAAGATTTCTGTTATTATTACAAGGCGTCGTTCAAAAACCCGTGGAAAGGTGGTTTTGGTCGAAAAGACCAATGCTATCAAATCCAATTTCGGAACAATTGTGAGTGATATGCACTATGGACTTATGAAATTCCTGCACTTTGAAAATAATGATGCCTTCGATAAAGTGTTACATCCTAATCCAAAGCAAAGGAAAATTAGCGAGTTTCACGATCGAGTGGTGAAGAAATTCAAACCTGTGTATATGCCGAAATCGAACATATTCGTGGATGAATCATTGATAGCCTATAAAGGTCGATAACGATGGCAGTAATACATTCTACAAAATCGAGCTTCTTTTGGAATAAAATTGTTTCAATTATGCGAGTCTGAAAGTGGTTACATTTGGAACTCGTTCATATAATACGGGAAAAGACACAGTCTTCCACGAAGACTATAATGATCATAGTTTTTCAACAAAAAGTGTCATGACCCTTCATAAATTAAAGGGAAATGGCCATTGCTTGTCGAAGGACAATTTTTATACATCACTTGAACTAGCGGAATTATTTATTAACAGTAAGATTGACATCTGTGGGAATTTACAATCAAACTGAAAAGGTTTACCTGCATTATTAAAAAATTCCACTGTGAAGAAAGGTGAAATCATGGCCTTTTAAAAAGGTAAAATGTGCTTGATGAAATGGAAAGATAAAAAAAAAAATAACCACTTCTTATGCTTTGCACTTTTCACAACCCCGATATGATGGAAGTGAAAGCTAAGAAGAGGGATTCCGTGCAGATGAACCCGAAATCAGTAGTGTTGTATAATACTTCAATGGGTGGTGTGGATAGATCAGACCAGGGTCTGTCCTACTATCCTGTCGCCCGAAATCAACAATGGAAGTACTACAAGAAGATTTTCGGCATCTGATAAACCAAGTTGTATAGAATTCCTTCATTATTTACAAAACAAATCGCGGGATTTAAAGCATATCGGTTTCCGAATGAAACTGATTGAACGATTAATCGAAGAAGGAGTCACAAATCCCGGTTCTCGCAATAGTGTTATTCCTAAAAGCTTTGAAAATGTTGTATGTTTAATATGCAGGCGTTTTCTATCATATGTGGAAAGTTACCTTTCTAGAAAAAACAAACGAGTACGAAAAAGTGTCGTATGCATTCTTAAAAAAAGAAAACGATAATGGGAAACGCACTCGAAGAGAGACACGATTTGAATGCTAAAAATGTAATGTTGGACTCTGCAACTCCGTGTTTTACAAAATATCATACTGTGACAATATTATAAACAGGATACGGACACATGAATGCATATATATATTCATCTGTATAAAATTAGGGGACTTGAAATGTATTTGAACAAATATATTTTTTTATCTTTTCCCTGCATTTATTCATTCATACACTTCCAGCTACATGAATGATCTAGCGCTCAGAAAAACTTTTGACTTTGTCAAAGTTTGTACTTATCCAAAAATCACTGTTTTTGTGAAAATTTTCGAAAGTTTCTTTCTTACTTTTTATTAAAGCCTTCTTATTAATGCATTTTTCTAAGTATATAATTTTTAAGAAATATTAAAATCTTTATTTGCATTTTCTGAAAAATTGCATTTAATTTTTTTTATTACGAAAAATCTCATTTCTTAAAAAGTATTTCATGTATTGAAATAAAATTTCACCACAGTGTTCAATAAATTTCTAGGTATGTTGTGAATTTCAAACATAGCTTTTAAGTATATAACTATTTATTTTGGAATTTTTTTTTATTTTAAGAAATGATATATTTTTTTTGTAGGATTACGTTCTGTTCATAAATTTCGGTATAGCTCAGTAAGTTTAAGAGATAACTGCATTTTAACCTGCTTTACAACACAAATATATGTATATTAATTATATTGTTAAAACAAAAAGTGAAGTATATTAACTAGTCCAATTCCCTCTTCACAATCTATAGAATAGTCATACTATTGTTGTAACGTTTTTTTTTTTATTTTTATTTTTCTTAATTATGTTACGCAGTGGTTCTGTTTTGCTTATTTAGTTTTGTATTTGATAAACAACAGATGCCTTTGCATAATCATGAGTCTAATTTGATAGACTGAAATACATAATAAATTAATACTATTTGTTATACCTTTGAAATTCAGTTGTAGACATTTTAAACATTATTTAAATTTTACAACAAACAATAAGATTTGATGTGACGTAATTTTTTTAAGTCCAGCAGGTAACATATTTTTTTTATAAATATTAGTAGAAATATTCTATAAAATGCTTTATGATCTTGAGCTTTAGTGCGATTTAGAATTTTAATATCCTTTGTGCTCAAAATCCCTTATGTAACTTTTAGGGAAAGAGTAATGTCGCTATGCTATAAATAATAATCTAGGACTCCACGAGGGATGATACTGTTATCGTGTATTTATTAATGTGATAATCATGTTAGTATTATCCTGTGATTGTTTTTCCTTTTTCTAAGAAGTCCATGCATATAAAGTCCTTCGAAACCTAACATTTCATCGCCACAAATCCCTCTACCTACCCAATAAAACCATCATTACTTTCTTTGGATTCATCATTATTTTCTTTTCCTTCACCACACTTAATCTATAGCATTGATTACTGTTTGATTTCTGGTGAATAATGATGAATATAGTTTTCACTCTAAATGGTAACAACAAATTGTTGTATAAAGTTAAGCGTAAATGTAAAATTTTTTACTACACTTTAAACAAATGGGGCCAAAATCTGAAAAATACAAAAAAAAAAAAAAGTTCATGTAAATGACTTTGGGATTCAATTTTATTTTGACCATTGTAACTAAAAACATTAAGTGTTTCACAAAGTGCTTCGAAGGTAGGCATTAAGATACCTTAAAGACATTTTGCTTTGTTTACCCTTTTTATAGAAAATATTAATATTTTTTTTTCTTATGTGTCTTTGATATTTGTACCATTAGTAACAATTAAAATTATGGCTTACATATGATTCTTTGCAATTTTTTGTAAATTGAACGAACACTTATTGAACTTGCAATTATGTGTATTTCAGGATTTCCGGACTCCGGTTTATTTTATTCATGAAATACAAAATTTGAATAAAATGATTTTTTTTTGCTAACGTATTTGTTTTAAAACATGCATATATATTTGTGTATTATATTGAAATTTCAAACTACCCAAAATTATACCTGAACTTAGTTTTCAGGATTTTAGAACTAGTTTTGCCATTATTCTTGTATATTTTATTTGTTTTATTGGGAAAAAGATATTTATATATATGATCGAATTTTTGATCTAATAAATACATATAGCTGTTTTTAGGAACAATTTGTAAAATGGACTGAGATTAGTAGAGGAATATGAATTTTACATATTGTGAATATTTTGGACTGAACTAAGACATATATTTTAGTCCCTTTACGGTTTGAGAAGCAAATCGTAAGCTATTTTGCATTGAGGCTGATATTGAATGTAAAAAGCTCCTCGGCTATTCGGAAGTGAGGTGGTTTACGCTGAAACAAGCACACACACACACCGCAAAAAAGACAGCGCATTTTGAAATTATATGATCCGCTTAGGTCATGTTATATTTAAATTAGAAAAAAACCTTACATTTAGAAAAAAACATCACCCTTTCCATGGATTATAACATATAATCTGCTTTCTCCATAGCCAGGCATCTTTTTCTACAAAAGTACCCAAGAAATTAAATATGATAACATTTCAGCTGTATTTTTTTTATTGCAATATAGTACGAGATATGATGATTATTTCGTACCGTTAATACTAAAGAATAAACAAAAATTTCGTAGGGTTATATTCCTTTGATTAAGGATATATTTCTAAAATTTAAAATAGCTTACAAAATTTGTAATGAATACTTTAAGGGAATGCCTGTCAACTTCAATGAACTACAATGTTTTGAGTGCACTGTTTTGAAAGAAAAAATTAATAGGTAAGAAATTTATCTTGCTGCTGAATTTGTAATAACTGATATAAAAAATGTAGTTATCCATGACAGTTTTCCGTTAAAAGATATAATGCGAATATGTATTTAAAGTTTGAAATTTCTAAAGAATTGGAAAGATGAACATTTAAAAGTTGGTCATAGATGGCTAGAAATATTTTCACATTTCGAAGAATAAATATCTCATTAATATTTAAAATTATTTATTGAATGTGAAGTATGCTGCCCTGGCACAAATGTGGATGTAGAGAGGGTATTTTCGCTTAAAGTAAGTTTTTCTGCTATGAATGCGCTGTGGAAGAAAATTTAGATGCATACCGAAAAAATTCATTCAAGAAAAAAATACAATTTTAAGGATTATAATTTATTTAAATTAAAAATTTTAAAAAATCACACGTTGTTAATTTGAATTTAAAATATAATTGAATGGAGAAATCTCATTTTTATTTTGCAAATTTAATCATGGTGTATATTAATACGCAATTCGCACTCTTGTAAAAAAAATGGTCACTAGTCACAGGTCGTGGGTAAAGGTAAAACAGGTGCTGTTTCTGGAAAACGGACTCTGTGAATTTAGCCAAGCTGGCATTGTACTAATCATTACTTTTTTCAAAACATGCAAACTTTCTTGTGTTTCTTGGTCTCGTATTCAACAATGAATATAGGGAGCTTTTTCCCTTTTAAAATTGTAATATTAAAATAAAATGATTCCTACAAAAAAAAAGTAATAACCGAAAAAACTGCTTTTTGTAAATAACCAAAAAAGTTATTGTCTCATTTTTTTATTGTTTGAAGTAAACAAGTATTTTTCAACTTTTAAGCCACCAATTGTTTTCAAGCAATATTGTTTATTCTTCATTTGTTGAAACACTTTCATTGAAATTCAATAGATCGGGAGAACCCCTTCCAAGTTCTGATCTGAATAATTTGAACCCCATTTCTCTTACATACTGCCATACAAGATTCCCCCAAAGCAACGAAACTGCTTTTCAAAGAGCCAGATCTGAGCTATGAAAATGTCCAACCCAAGGGGCTGTTTTCCACCACTCGCGTCTTAAAAGGGAGAAGGAATAGGAGCATCTTGTTTTGTCGAAGATTTTGTGAATGGAAAGCGAAATCTTTTAGCGGCCTTTAGCTGTGCTTAAGTAGATCTTTTTAGGAATAGCATTACACAAAAAAGTGAAACGCTTGGAGGGTTAAATGTATGGAAAATGTGTTATATATCTCTAACTTAACAAACGGATAGATCATTCCCATAGACCTAATTGTTTAATATTTTAATACAGGTGTAATATTTTTCATGAAATATTCTTCCTTGAGACAGTAACTTAATATTTATTGCTACTGTCTATTGTTGGAACTACTCTTACCTATACTGCTTAAAATTACAGTATAGGTAAGAGTAGTTCCAACCAATGTAAGAAGAGTGCTCCTGTAGAAATATATAAATTTGCAACCAGACATTACGAAATCTGTAGTATCAATCAGATCTGTTCCTGAACTGATTTCACTCACTTTTCTCTCTGAAAAGTTTGCATTTTTTCTTCAGTTTTTCTGCTTCAATTGACAAATTGCCCGCCTTCCATAAAATAGACACTAAGCCACATGATGAGTTAATGAGTAATAAGATCCATACCAATTGCGTATTGAAACTTACATTAGGTTTCAAAACAACAATGGTTGAAAGAACAGTAATGCAGGTAAAAAAATGAGCCACTAACATAAGAAAAGAATGTAAGGAGAACACGTTTTGGGTACAATGTAAAGCGTCTTCTCTTCTTGACGTTCTTCTGATAATTCCTGCTTGTTTAACAATCCTAAATTCTCCAAGTGGACAATTATTAATCTCATTCGTGAAATGATTACTGTGTCGCAAATACGTTGGCATATGGAGCAATACAGGTAAGTTATTAAATTGATAAATGTTGGATATATAAATAAATAAAGGAATATTCTCGTACATTTAACGATGAAATAAATAAAAAAAATTATTTTTAAACATAAATATCCCATTATGTGAATGAATCATCGATGAGGAGTACCAATGCTAATGAAATAACAGGTGTACAGCAAATAAATTATAGAAGTAGCAAGCGTGGTTTAGAAAAGATTAATGTATGATTTATTCGCAAAATTTTCAACAGTGTTGCTAGATTCCTTCTTTTTCGTCTCAACCAGATTTTACCAGATGATTGCGCTTACAGAAAAACCACTGAGATTTAAGAACGATACTCTAAAAAAGATGTCATCATTTTTAAAACGGATTCTTTTCAGACTCGTTATGGCATTATCTACATTCACTAAAAGAAGTAAAAATAAAAATAAACGAATGAGAGTTTTAGTTAGAAGAGTTCGGTTGGTATCTTCTATGATGTCCATCCAAGAAAAGAACCGCCAAATAAAAGTTTGTCCATATTCGCATTTCTTGAAACGCATGGAACTCCTACGCTTGTACTCTGATCGAATTCTGTTCCCGTTTCGAAAATCTGGCTTCCTTTTTGAAACTGGTTAAGAGATTTTTTTCCTTTCAATAAACTGTGGATCACATCATTTAATATTCTTTGTGAAATGTACATTGTAATCCCGTTTCAATCTACTTTTAACATTTTTGAACAACAGAAATACTAGTTAAGTGAAAAACTTCTTCCAAGAATATCTTTTGAAATAAAAGCACACGGAAAAATGCACTATGAATTTCTGAAGCTGATTTTTTAAATCACTATTTCAGAAATTTTGCATAGCAATGTAAGCACTGACGGCTAGATATAAGCATGGAAGATTGCTCCTTGTATATAACTTTGATACTTTTTTTTAACCTCTAATTCTTTCAATCATATTTTAAAGAATAATACTTTACTTGTTTCGGTGAGTAGTGGATTTGTCCTGGAGGGAAAAAGAATCAAGAGAAAATAACTTTAAATTTTGAGCATTAGCATACAACTACATTTGTTTCATTACTCTAATTTGGAGAACATTATAAATGTTTTTGTTTATTATACTTCTTAATTTTTTTTTGCTTTATTTTTTAAATTCTAATTTATTATGATAATTATATAAAGACACAGAAAATAAGGACCACAGAAAATCTTGACAGTTAATTTTTTTTTATTACGTCACAATTCTATTTCTAAAACTTGCATATTTTAAACCTTTGAAAATGAGTATTATGCAAGATTATATGTGGAGAATAAACTATAATTTATTTAAATTTTATAATCAGCTTTTATAACATTTTTGAGTATATTTTTACCTATATGTTCTGTTATTTCTTTGTAAAAATAGTTCCCGTTTATAAATCTTAATTTCATTAAGAACAATGCATTTTCAGGAGAAAAATATTATGTACATACTATGAAATTTTATTTTCAAAATGTTTTAGAAGTTTACTTTTGGTCTAAAGTGGGGGGGATAATTTGTCATATATATTAAAAACAATACTTCAATATTTTATATTTTTAAGGTTCTTTGTGTGTGTGTGCGAAACCAGAATTATGAACTGAGTTAAACAATCATCTTCACACTTTCCCAATATCTACAAAAATCTTATAATACATATTTCTATTTAATTGCTCACACACACACAAAAATGTTAAATTGTGCCAACCCATTAAGAGATACAATGCAAAATGCTTCGATTAAAATACACCAAAATTTTTCCTTGATAGTCATAAGTAAAATTCTTAATATTTTAACAAAGTATCTTGGATAGAACTCTTTCTGCTTTTTGAATATATATTTTTTTCTAGAAAAATATAGTGGATGTAATACAATGCTCACAAGATCCGAACAAAACATACATTTTATTTTCATAATACCACATTATGGCTAAGTTTGACAAATGTATTTTTTTTTAATAAAATGACTAAAATGTAATACAATAATTTGAATATAAATAAATACATATGTTTTTTTCTTTTACATCAAGCCTTACAAAATCCTCCCCAAAGTCAATATAGTTATAAATAGTTTAATAAAAGCTTCACAATTCCCTTTTTAAAATTTTCAGTTATACATAACTATTTATAACAAATCTCAACATTCAACAGCGATCGATTGAAATTTAAAGAAAAGAATTCCTTGATATTATTGCACCTGAATATTATAAAGGTTTCCCGGTCCAAATTTCAGATAAAGCTATTTTCAAATTCAAGAAATTCTTATTAAATTCGAGCAGCTGTTTATAGTTTAAAAAAAAAGCGACATATGATGTATATCAACCATTTATTTTAATAATAAATGGAACCGTTTATTAAATAACTTACTATCAATTTTCCAAAGAAATCAAGCTGGCGAATTTAATATTAATGTTTTCTTTTTTATTGAAATAATTTGTGGCTAACATGCTTAAAATCACTAAGATTTAGTAAAAAGAAAATTAA
>BMAW01098875.1:0-14302 GCA_019974015.1 Nephila pilipes | reverse complement strand
AATTATGCTTCGTGTTGATTGATTGTATGAAATATCTGGCACATATAGAATATATTGCGCTTAACGCAAGGTGGGTATATTACCATTTATTAAAAAGAATAAGATAAAAGCAGATTTTGCTTTTATCTCATAATGATATAATTATAAGATAATATAGATAAAATTATATACTTCGAGTAAATCCTATACCATGTAAAAAATTAACGATACTTGATTAGTGATTTCCCTCAACCAAAACAATTAAATTAATAGTATATGACTTAAGATGTTTGAAACGAAGATAGATTAAAGCATAGAGCATTCAGCCAAGATGTATCTCATAGTCAAAGTACAAATGCAATAATGAAACATGGGACTACCTAAGAATAGATGAGTATATGTCAATCTCGTGTCAAATGCGCAGTCACTTTAAATAAGGTTCTGTATTCTACAGTGTAATGAAATTCAAAGAGAGCTGATGCGTCCTGTGCTATTTACTTTATTATTCATTTCCAGATTCCATTGATCGCGCCAGGGGTTATGAATTGCTGATTTAATGTATTGAATGATATCACAATATGAAATGGGTGGAGAAATTGTATCAGATACAGATCAGATACAGCAGCGTTGTGTTCTGTTTCATAAGTCTTAATAACCTCATAGAAGGGTATTTAACAAGATACAATTGGATAATTTTTAGATTTCCCACTTTTAATTTATAATGTATCAATACTCAATGGATGAGTGAATTTAGATATTATTAAGTTTAATATACTCATAATACTTCATTAAAGTTTGTAATATACTCATGGAATTTGTGAATGAAGAAAAATTTTCATCGTGTGTATTACAAATCTTTCAATGTTTAATTAATGTTGGAAATCTTAGAAGTAAAATTCAAACAAGAAAAATAAAGTCGAAAGGAATGAAATGAAATATTTATTAAAAATGAGGCACTCCGTAATACGTTGATTTGGATCCGTCAGCGTAAATATGTTTAAATTTAGGATGTAGCTCTGAAAAATCATCAAAAATTTGAATGGAATGATTTTGTGTTCAGTCTGGGTTTTTAAAATTTTCAAGCCATTTTTAAACTCTAAACTATGTTCGTACCCGGGAGAGGAACTCTGAGTGGCTTACATCACTGATGTATTAGATACCGCATGTCATCAATTAAAATATGCACTGCCCAATCAAAATGATATAAACAAAATATTTTCACTCGATGTAGTATATATCTAAAAATGTTTTTTAAACAATGATAAACACTTTGATGATAGTGGGTTTACAAAATATAAGGGTCACAAATATGAAAGTGGCATAACAGTGGGTTTGATAAATGGTTTGATGGCATTAATGTAAATTAATGTGCAAAGGAAAGAAGTAATACAGGCTAGACAATGTCATCTTGTAGGTTGGAACAAATGTCTCACCTGTCCAAGAGATGAAGGATACCCTGGGTGAAGAATCCTGGTGGAAGGTTGTGGAAGGAATTCCTAACAGCAGAATGGACCTTCATTATCATCGATAAATCACCGTCACTTCACAATTTTCTTGAGTGGATAGAAGAAGTGGAAATCACACAGCGAGAAATCTGGACTGTAAGGGAGATGTTCGAGAATCTTCCAGATGAATTACCGTAATAATATTTGGCACGCTACAGCCACATGAGGAAGAGAATTATCATGCAAGATGGTAAACCTGCGTGATGTGGGAGGTTCTTGATATTCTTTCTCAGTTCATGCAATGTGGCACAGTACTTGATAGTATTGACAGGTGAGCCCGTAGGTAGCCATTCCAACAATAGTGAACTACCGACGTCGAAGTAGCACATTAACATGACTGTACGATCCCTAAATGACGAGCGAGCCTTCTTCGGCCTTGAGGAGGAAGGCTGTTGCCATTTCATGCTCATGCGTTTTGTGGCTGGTGATGGCACCATGTTTCACTAGAGGCAATAGTCCTTGAAAGGAATTGGTTCCCCATTTCGTGGTGCCGCATAAGGTGTTGCATGGAAACAGACATGCGATGAATCTTCTGTTAATCTGTCAAATGTTTCGGCACCTATTACTCGCAAACCTTTCGGTATTGCAATCTTTCATGCAGTACTGTGTGAACACTTCCTTTTTTTCATAGACATTTCCCATTTCTCGAGTGGTGATTTGGCGATTAATCCTCATGAAATGCTCCACATCGGCAACTGCTGCCTTGGTGATAACCACATTCGCTTCACCGGGTCTTAACCTATCGTCAGTACTGCTTCGTCCACTACGAAAATCCATACACGATTGGAATACCAATCTACGACTCATACACAATTTGCATTTGAAGATAGATTTCACTATCACTAGTATTTTCCGCTGTTAAAATTTGTATGAACGCACGTTGACACCGGTTGGAGGTTTCCATGATGCGAAAAATGCCTTTTAACTTGTTCCCACACTATCACCGACGCCTCTGGCAGGATGTAACGGTATGGGATGTAGTATTCCCATCGCCCTGTACCCTCTATAGGGCATGCTCACTCAACTTTCTCTTCAAGTGCAGGAGTTATTACAGCAACATCTTCTTCTTTTGGGCTGCCCATATAGTAAAAAGGACAAAAGATTGCTCCGCAAGTCTAAGAAATTCATATATATATATATATATATATATAATTAAAAGTAACAGCATTTTCGGAGAAATTTATAGATTGGATTCTCCTACTGATTTATGGGTTGCACTTAGATAACAGAGTTTGTATTGAGTTCCTGATGTTTATAGTAGATGGAAGAGTTTAAATTGAACGGCGACTATTTTTTGTAGTGAGGAAGTTACAATTCGTGAAATTGCATGACTGATTGTTTGTTTTTCAATGATATTAGATTGAATTTCTACATCAGCCTTTTTTTACATTTGAGGAGTTAGAAGCAATTTGTTTTGTGCTGGAGTTGTCCAATGAGACAAATATGGTTAACTAATAGTTGGGTGCTGTTCATTGACCATTTTTCTTGCTACGGGAAGATATATATTTTTATTTATTTTCTTATTTCTATCTCCTTTTTTTGGATCCAACATGGTCATTTTCGAGAATAGGCAAGATGGTCACCTTTGCAATTCTGACAGATGGTTTTTAAATTGAAGTCCCTGCTTTCGCGTCTGATGACAGATCATACGGGTTTTGTCGCTTTAACACGTGACTCTGAAACCCAATGGCCAAATATTTCTCACTTAAGGCAACGCAAACGAATAAGGATACACAAGCGTATGAAAGATAGGCTGTTTGAGTTCAGTTAGGTTGTGTCAGACTATTAAACGTAAGCTTGAAGAGTATATTTCACAGTATATGACCATTGGACGGCACAAACAGTTTAGTTTTGAACGGTTTCCAAGAAATCAGTTTCTCTGTTATGTATCAGGTATATTTGAGGCATTTTGTCAGGTGATTTATTCAACGAAGTAAAAGAAAATCCAGTATCCTAATGGATGTCAATGTGGTCTAATTTTTGAAAAATTTCCCAGCTTGCTTTTCAGTTGCCACTACTCTTTGAACAGCACCACTATTTGTTCTTTTACAATTGTTTGAAAATCTATCACCACTCCTAAAACAAGTTTGGGAATTTTTATAACACGAGCCTTCTTCTCTTCTATCATAAAAATTAGTATTTTTATAGTACTTTATCGATACAAAAAATAGTGAAATGTATTAGAAGAAGGATTATGAGATATTCTTCGGGGACACAAATCCGAATAAATATTAAACTGAATTTTGCTTTTGAAGAATGGAAAGGCCTCTGTCTATGAGTATGAAATAGCTTTAGGCGTCAAAAGCGAGTTTCTTTCTTTTACATATATTCTATCAAAGGCAGATTACTTCCAACTCCCATGTTCCACCATTTTTTAACATTCCAGAGGAAATCGCCTAAGTTATCGAGAACTGGTCTAGGAGAAGTCAGCCATAGCGTGCACCTGATTCACAAACCGAAGCTTGAACGACAGAGAACTTTTTGATATGGTGGTAAATACCTGCTACCCAGCCAAAAACAGCCTCTAAGACGTTTTCAGCAGAACATTTTTCAAAGCCATTACCAACAGTATCTAAAACTCCACATCATTATTCGGCTAAAGTCCTTTCTTATCCTTAAATAATATCCCTCACGAGAGAAGCTATATAGAGTTATAAGCGATCTTTTGTTGCCAGATCTAGGAACGCAAGAAATCTGTATTCATATGTCACCAGCCTGTTTGTCTGAAAGATTGGACATCACAATTTTTTTTCTACCAATTTTGTCGAAATTTACAATTTTTTTTTACCACAAGACTTAAAAACCTTTTTAAAAAAACTACACACAAAACCACAAAATTTTGTTATTAAATCTAAAATATAATTTTGAGCATAAAGATGACAAAAATTTCCCAAAATAAAATGCGTGAAATAGGAAAAAAGAGTGGAGAAGAGAAGATGAAAAATTCACAGGCATTCCCTCGGGTGCGTACTCATAAAAAGTTCTGCATGAAGGGTAGGAAATGGTACATAAATGGTACAATGGAGTTTTGGAAATGGTACACGTTTAGTTAAAACATAAGCTCTATGGTATCCAAATGTAAAATTACATATTTATTTGCTCGTGAATAATTATATCAAACTGTAATTACTTCAACTATCACCACGTGAAATTATCAACTTAGTTACTGATCAAAATCAACTGCATATAGTCTTTTAACTTTTTCATGAAATTAGAAAAAAAATGTAATTATTACAATTAAAATAATGAGTGAGAAAATTACAAAATTATAAAATGTGAGCAAATTAATAGGAAAAATAATTACACATATTTGCTATTTTTTTTCTTCTTTCTGTTAAGTAAAAAATATTTTTTGTAGAGAATAATTATATGGAGAACGTGTGCACTCTGAAACGGAGCGTGCTAATTTGAAAACTAGAATCAAAGTACCCTCTGAAGTAAAATTTACAAATTTTCTTGCTGTTAAAACTTAGTTTCAAAATTTGTAATTTCATTAACGATTGTCTTTTGGATTAAAAAAATTGTTGCACATTAAAATCAATTAGATTTTACAATATTCAATTTTTGATATTGAGAAAATCAAAGAATATTTTAATAAACATGAAAAAATAAATATAAAAATGCAGCAATGCAAAAGAAAGAAATTTTAAAAATTGTTATAAAAAACATTTCACTCTAGATTTGTTTCCGAAGAAAAAAATATGTTTTATTGTTCTGAACCTCTCTTTTAATTTTTCGTGTCATCTAAATGTGCTTGCGCGTATAGGTATACGAATTACGTTACTATTACCTCGAACTATAATTATTTTACTATGCTGATATTGAAATGTGAAAAATAATAAAATAGTAACATATTAACTTTTTAAATATCAATCAAAGCTAGTACTGAGTTTAATTCTTATTTAAGAGATAAATCTATATTTGAATCCATGTTACATTTTTAATTTCTTGCATTATTTTTAAAGTATAATTATTAAAAGATTACGTATGTTAAATCAAGCATTGAAGGAATAATCAAACATTCATCTACCTGTCACGAATAACACTTCCATGATTACAAAAACTACTGTAAAAAACATTTCGTGAGATAAATTATATGATTTTAGCACAAAAATAGAATATTTAAGTTTTCAGAAATATCGCTTTTCTGCAATGAAATAATTTCCTTTAATATTTTACATTTATGAGTGTGGATCAAAAAGCTCCTATGTTTAACGTCTGATGATGTTCTATAAAAGGTTCGGATCACCATTGTGTGCTACCTGTTGATGGCGTAAAACAAGCTTTACTCGGATTTATAGGTTACAATTAATTTGGCTGTTAGTTTTGGTTTTAAATCAGTCATTCCTATCACGGCTATTTTTTGACGCGCCATCGTAGTTATATATTGAGTCATTTTATGTATTAAAATAATATGAATTATCCAAATGATTCTAGATCGGTTATTATTTTGTTTTAAAATAGCATGAACTATCCACGGATATAGTTTTAAGTTAGTCACAATAACTTCCATATTCATAGTTTTTAAAATGTTAGATAATGTTGATTGAATCGCGTATGAAATTTTGTAGTAAATGCTTTACGCAACAGAAAAGTTATGTAATGGATTTAGAATACTTGAAATAGAAAATGGTACTAAAGTATAGAAAAAATTTCAAAAAAATGAATAACAATATAAAACTATTTATTTTTTATTAAATGAATACTCTTCTTACTTTTTATTAACAATTATTAACGCAAGTAAATATGAGATATAGCTTCATAACACATTGATATAAGTACACTTGTGAAAAAAACTTATTGATTACAACATTTAAACTATGAATATTGTTTGAAATTTTTATTATTTCGGGGGAAAAAAAGAAAAAGGAACAATCGTTTATATGCTTTGATATATGTGCACACATTTTCATTTTTACATGAGTATGATAAGAAATATTGTCCTATGCATGATACACTTTTTACATTAAAATAAAAGAACACCATTCTCTTAAGTTGAGCTTCTTAAAAGAATATTGGCATAAAATTATTATTTATCATAAGATTAAGAACATAGCTTTGAAATTTATCAATCAATGAAAACTAGTTTTGTATTCAGTACTAATTTAAGAAAAAAGATAGTTAATAAGGAATTCTAAATTTAAGAATTATTTTTGATAACTAAATGTTTAATTCGATAAACGTAAAAAATAGCATGGGAATAGGTCAAGGGATAAGGAATGAAAACATAATAAGTCATGAATGACTTGATTTGTAGTCACAAATCTAGAAGACAGAGAAATGTTTCCAAACCCACTGATCAAACAAAGTAAACACCCCAGATGTTTCATGTAAGTGAAATAAAGTGAAATATTTTTTGACTGGTTGAAAGGTGATAAAGTGACTTTTTCTGGAAGAATGATTTTCTTTCCTTCTTATGACAACTGTAATGCTCAGAGTTCAAATTTAACCGAAGGAGAAATATATGAAGACTTTTCTCCTTTCATCTTGAATTCGAAGCTAGCATTTTCCAACCCTGTGACTATACTTAGATTTCAATTATGATGTAGAAGAAATTTGGATTAATATTCTGAAAATTAATATCCTGTAATTCACATCATATAAGACACATCTAGTTTTTTTTTAATTATTGATACATTATAAAGAAATTCTGAAACATATTTTTTTCTAAATTCTGTAGGGTCACTTAAAATTTTTTACAATGCTTCGTCAACATACAAATTAGTAATTGTCAATAATAAATAGCCCAATTTTGAATGACTATTTTTATGGATAGGTAGAATAATTTTGTAATTTTTACAGCCATTAATCTTTTGTTCAAAATATTGCTAGAAATAATTTTTATAGCTTCAAACACGAATTATTTTAAAGACAATAACAACTACAGGCTATATAGAAGACTGGTATTTTTTAAGAAAAATAATTTCATTTCGAATAATAAGTCAATGATTACTAATTAAAAGACAAACAGTATTGGCAGTAATAAAAATATTATAATAAAGTACCTTATAATAAAGTTACTTAAAGATAAAACTCTCCACCAGAAAATTAATTTTTTATTCCTTAAACAAGATATTACAAATTTCTTCATTCAAAACGTACAGTATTATACATTCCTCATCCTGAAATCATCTATTTTTTAAAACTTTTGATCTCAATATGAACAAAAATTTTAGAGAGGTGATTTCAAAAACAAAATTAAATGCTTTAAGTATCATTGAAAATGTTTTTGACTCTTAAGATTCTTAGTATTTAATATTTCTGCAATGTATTTCACAAAATTATACAAATTTATACTATAATTTACTTCATGAGACTTGCGACTGATATCCGAAGGTTACACTTAATATAAATAAGAATTATTTAATTCCTAAGTTTATACTTCACATGAGTGTATTTTATGCTAGACGAGATTTATATAAAATATTTTTTTTTCTAAAATAATGGGGGAGAGGAATTATTCCATTATTCAATTTTCAATTTCCTTTATTCCAAGAGAGAATTGATAATTTCAGTTTGAGTGTTATTAATTATTTCAATGCGTTCACACATACACGATTGCGAAAGTGAAAGTGACATCACAAATTAAATATGCATACATATGCTTTTATCAAAATAATTATTATTACGTTATTGATTAATAATTAATTATTTAAATACATTGATATATTATGATGATATGGAAGTTTTCTTTTCACAGGAAATGAGTACTTTGCAAAGAATACTAATCATGTTTGATTATTTTAATTGAAAGACAATTAAAACATGGGAAGGAGAGTCAAGATGTTTCAGCTCTGTTCTCCATAATCTGCAAACTGAATTTTACTTGATTTTATTTGTCACACGGGTGCTAATTAAGGAACAGAATCGGGCATCTATCTTTTTTTTTTTCTGGCATCTATCTTGTCATCGAATATTGCGCTAACAAAGACGAATCTTAATTCACCTTTAATGTAACTCTTAAAACGTTATTTCATTAAGCAAACCAAAAGAAATTCCTTAATTATTTTATTTGAATAATTAAAGTTATTTAAAGTAACGCTAAAATCTTCTTTATTTATAGCTGAATTTGTCTTAATTTTAATCCTATGATTCTCTTGATAATATCATGAAAAGGCAGTTCAGTAAACTAAAGGATATTTTCATGACTGATACATAAAGTGTATTAAGAATAGCTCTCAAAATATTCTCAGGAAATACCATTCTAAGGAATCGTAAATTAGCTATGCTAAAGATGTCTATTTATTAACTTTTCACCTGAAGGACACACCTTCTTCATCGAGGAATTAGAAATGAAAAGAAAAAAATATGGTCTAATTGGTTCTAATCTAATGCTAAAAATTCCTTTTTGGATCAAATATAGTTAAAAATTTTAGTCACTGCATATTGAGAAGAGTGAAACATCCCTCCTGTTGGATTTGAGTGAGTTCAACATATGATAGGCCCATTAATTCCATAAAGATATCACACAGAAGAAGACGGACTGATTTTTTCTTAACATTGCACTAAGATGCAGCAAGCAGGATATTGATGATAACTTGAAATAATGAATCATGGTCAAGTGAAGAGAACGACACCTGAGCAAGCTCCCTCTCTTCAAACTTTCTTGCCAATGAAAGGACGTGGAGATTCAATAAAGTTAGTACACATCAGCATTTTTACACATCCAATCTTTAGGGGCATCAGGATTGGAAACCAATATTCGAGAGATACAAAGATGGCAATGAGTTAGTGATCCTGACCATTTGGCGCCGTAGGCTCATAGAAGAATGCAGTTTTAACTCATGACTTAAGAATTATATGGTACAACTCTCATATATGTATTATTCATAAATTCTTACGATGATAAATTAACCAATAGAATGTTCACCTTAGAAATGATTTAAAGTACTTTTTTAATAAATACAGCTTCTGTATCTGAGATATTTTATTTTTGAAAAATAAAAACAAACCAAAAATAGCAATAAAACAAAGATATAATTAACTGTGAGTATCTTTTGACCATGTCACAAAGCTGTATATAATGAATGCTAAGTAAATACATACCGAAATGAATTTTGCTGATTAATAAATCATCAATTTAAATAGAATTCTCAATTTGAAAATATTTTAATGGAACTGAAAGACTTGTAAATGAAATTTTTTTTTATCTCCAATACAGCTCTGTTTTCCAGGAAAGATAATACGATATTAATTTCCAGGGACAAAACATCTTAATGTAGCATGTTGATTCAAATTCTGGCTAAGAAACAAATAGTTATTTTATTTTTTATCTCATATTTTAATTTTTATATTCACTAGGATTCTACTAGTGAATACAAAGACTTATTTAAAAAATTATATTAAATATGCAGAAAGAAGAAATAGAAATTAATCACAGATAAATAAAATTCCTAGATTTATGAATAAAAAACTGAATAAAAAGTATTTCGTAACAAAAAGGATTGTTAATTACATTTATCGAGAGAAACCCATTTGCACACTAGACTTTTATTCTCTTTTTTTTTGTTTTTGTTGAAAGATAATTCTTAAAGTGTCAACTCATTTTCCAGCATCAATGATTTTTTTCTTCCATAACTTCAGAATAAATTCTTAGTGATTGTTCCTTATAATAGAATATAAGTCTTACTTTATTTTTAATTTTAAACCTCGAATAACTTTCTTATATATTCAACTTATTAACATAATTTCTTCTTTTAACTTCTATAATCAAAAGTAAAGTTTAATGATAAGACAAAAGTTATATTAATCTAAATAACAGAATATTTTTATAACTTTGAATTATCGTGATAATTGTTTAAAAAAAGTAACAAAAAACACATTAATAAACATTATTGAATTATTCTCTTTTTCCTTTGGTTATTTCAAGTAGGATTCAGTTACATGTACTATTGACATAATTAATGTGGTGAAAATGCCATAAAGCACAACATATTAATATTAAATGACCTTCCATTTTTGGTTGTATATATATAAGAATTTGATTTTGAATAGGAAAAAAAATTCATGATTCATATGAGACTTGTCGCAAGATATTTAGCCCATTAAATAATTCATATAAATATCTCTAAAATACATTCAAAGTTATTTGTTTTTTCCGTTTTCGAATTATGAACAATTATCAGCATGCTAAACTTACAGAGCTAATTCACAATATTATGTTATCCGTAATACTAAGTTATATATATTGTCAATAATTGCGGTAATCAAAGGTTAAGAATTTACGAAATAAAAGTGATATAATCAAAGTTTATTGTATATTAAGAAAAACAAATGTATATGTGCTTGGGTATGATTATTTATGTATTTCAATTTTTTTCTTCTACTTTAATAAACACATAATATAAATCTATAGCCTTATTTTTATAGTTAATAAATTTTTAATATTTAGGAAACCAAATGCACACGAAACATTTTAAGAGCCAAAACAGTTATTTCATTTAATTAAAAGTTTCTACATACTTTCAGCTTGAAATGTAAATTCAAAAGTATTTGTTAGAATATTTCAAACTTAAAGGGATTTAAGGAATAGGTTTCATATTGCTAAATGAATCTTTCATGGGCTTGGAGGTTTTAAATTTTCCACTCAAAACATTTCAGATTTTTTTTATATATCAAACCAGAGATATTTGTTTCAAAATTATAAAATCCCAAATGTGTTGAAAAAAATATTAATGTTATTTAAAATGTGATTAGTAATAAATATGAAAAATTTAATGTAATATTCTAAAATTGTTGCGTATTTAGATATCATTCATTTAATAAAACCCTTCTATCTCTAGCCCATGCACTTTTCTTTGGTATTTTAGGATCCATTGGTTCATAACGTGGTATAAAAAAAGTGACAATTAACTATGAATATTTCTAGAATAAGTAATCTGCCACATGATCCCATAACAGTTTACTTCGAAACACTCCGGATTAAAGGTCAGATTCAAATCAAATTTAAAACATAATTTAGTAGATACAATTCCAATTGATTCTGAAAGAAATATGATTCCATAAATTTATTATTAAAATTATTATACGAATCAATTCATCTCTATAATGAATCCTTTAATTCATTAAGAATTATACCTACATTGCATAGTTATGATAAGAATTGGGTAAATTATTAAATTTTTACATGTCTGAGTTCTCAGTTAGGAAAGTTGAATTAAAAATTTATTTAAAAATTAAATTTTATCAACACTGACTTAAAAGAATTACTATATTTAGTTTCAAGATTATTTTTTTTTAAATTAAAAGCCTCGTTTTCATCATTAACAGAAAAAAGCACATAAAATCATAAATCCATTTTCAGTATTTTTAGAGAACACTAATAAAATGAATCATATAAATGTGAAAAAGCATCAAATGCATCTAAAAACTAGTTGCTATACTTAAAATAGCTCTGAATTTATAAAAAAGGAACATCATATTTGATAACATTTGTCTGAAACGCACTTGGGGTAATTTATTAAACATTCATGTTCCAAAATGGGAACGTTAGCTTGCTCTCTACTATCATATTGCGGCGCCATAATTTCCTGTACTGAGAGTTTTTATTGAGAGGTAAAAGAAATGGGAACCTCTTTTGGGGAGGTAAAAAAGAAGTTCCATAATTGTGCATTCTTTCTAGAAGGGAAGGAAAATGAAACTGTAAATTTTTGAACGGGGAATTCCTTTTTGAAGAGAAAATGGTAAACAGATATAAGCAGATATAGATTTTTTTCGATTACAGTTCTTTTGTTAGGATCTTACTTAAAAATAATATAAACACACAGAAAATTAAATATGCATACATTTACTTTGACTACTCTTATAACATGCTTAAAAATGCAATAATGAGTTTTAATCACACATAATTGAAATAAACATTGAGACTAAAAGAAAACTGGCTTAGAGGCCCTTAGTTGAAAATACCCCCCCTACTGTCTTTCCTAAGAAAAAGCATCTTTTTTTATTTATTTTTTTGCTTTCATTCATTTGAGTTAAGAAAAAACAATTATAAATCTTAAAACTAACATATAAGAAGGCAGTGCCACTAATTGTGAAACATTTTGTCTCAATGATATGTTTAATTTTTTATATTCATTATTTCTGTCCCACTCTTTTTTGAAATAAAATCTTATATTTTACTACTATTATATACCCATTTTAAATTAATCAGTAATACATTTACCTCTTAAATTACTTATACATAAGTTCACATTAAAATAACATTTTCCCAAATTATTAGAATATTTGGAGCTTAAAAATTTGGTATTTTTTCAAGCATGTAGGGTCTATGAGTGACTCGTTTCAAGTTACATTCTAAAGAATTTAAATTTAAGGAGTACGTCAGTGGCTTAATTTTCCCTTTTTACTTTAAAACGATTCCTAAACAGGGATTTCATTGCATATCTTGATTTTCAAAATATAAATGAATATCTTATTCATTAATATAAAAATTCTGATTCCAAATAATTCCCTCTCAAAATTTTGAGCAATAAAAGCTGTACTAAATTCAGCCATTCTGTTCTATTATTAAGGAAACAATATGGAGTAGTTATTAGAAATAACTTTAACAAGTAAGGTTCTTAAATAATTGTTTATCTTTTGTTTGCTTCTCTTATTTGACTGTTCTCCAATTAGTGAATAGTTGATAATTAGAGGAGTAAAATATCTTTCTAATTTAAGACTGTTACTGTTTATAAGCGAGATATTAAAATTTCCTTCTAATTTATGACCATAATTTTTCTAAAATGATTCAGAACAATAATATTAAGAACAAAAACAAAGATAACTTTTTTTTCAATTGCGTCTTTAAAGTAGGCTTCATTTTATTTTTGCCAAGTACTTCATCTGCAAACTGCTTTTGAAATTTAGAATATTTTTTTTCCTGCATGAAAGTTATTTTCAGAGAAGGTTTCAGTTTTTTAAGAAACATAATTTTTTAAGTGTTCAAAGTGATTTTGAGAATAGGTTTGCTATTTAATTGCATTGCATTAAAATTCGAAAACTGAACCGTTTGTTATAGTAACATATTTTTGAAACCCATGTTATTAAGGACATTACAATCCAAAATTTTATTCAAAATACGACATTAGTTATGAGATAATTTATTCTGTTTCAGATTATGGATTTTTATAAAGTTATATCCTCACATAAGGTAAAAAAAACTTTCAATTATAAGTACCATGTGTATTTTATTCAAACTTAATGCATTTTTTTATTACTTTCATGCTGTTTTCATTCTGACTGAAACATTGTTTTTGATATTTATATTTTATGTATCATGTAATGTTTTCTTTTCACTCATTTGATAGTTTTCAAGACATATAGTTATTTAATTCACACCCAAGAGTGGTTATTCTTCCTCTGAAAAGGGACTCTTCAAACTATACATAAATATTTTTTTTTTCATTTACTCATTCACTAAATAATAAGGTATTTGATATAGATTTCAAAAAACAAATGAGACAATCCGAATATATTATTTCTTCAGAATTCAAACAGTTTCTTAAAAATGTTCATTAATGGTTTAATTTAAAACTACAACAACAAAAATGGATATCTTGTTGGTTCAAATGTATTGCTATTTATAATGAAACATATAATATTTTGTCATCATTGCAATTTTGACTAACAATCATATTACAAAAATTAATTTTTAAGTAACCTTAGCTAATTAATGTAAGAAACATGAAATTTAAGTATGTTTCACAAAATCATTACTTATTTTTTAATGTAAAATTATTCCTTCAATATTAGATGCTTAACTCTAGATTGATTCCATTTTAATTTTACCAAAAAATTACACGATTTACCATATATATATATATATATATATATAT
>BMAW01098870.1:144360-209593 GCA_019974015.1 Nephila pilipes | reverse complement strand
TAAACAGTAATCTTCATTAATAAAAAGAAGTCTTCTGATTATGTTTAAGGCCACTGGCCATCTCGCAGATGAATGGCTTATAAATAAAGAAAGAAAAATGCGATTTTGCTTATCTCATTGCAATATTTTGTAGACTTTTTTGATAAATAAGAAATTTTGTTTAGTTAATTTATTTTTGCATCACATGGAATGGAGGGTTAAAGCATCAGACTTCTGTACAAATATAGGAGATACACCATCAAAAACCAAAAAAAAGATGTGTCCTTTTCAATGTCTTCATTTTAAAAAAATAAATAAAAACGAAAAGATTGGACAAAATCAAATTCTAATTTTATTATTTTATTTTAATTTGGATTTCATTCCTTACGAAGCTGCAGTTTTTTAATCAAGAGCAATGCTTCCGATTTCAAAGAAGTTTCGACATTGGAGTTGAATCTACTTTGAAGATAGCATATATTAGTAACGAAGTATTATTCAACATGGCGATGCAACTTGGAATGATATTTATAAGCATTTAAAGCTACGGCTTTGTGAGTTTTGAGAGATTTCTATTAAATTAAATTAATTTACCTTCTTATCAGAATTAATTTATAAAATTTCAATAGATAAAATTAAGTTTCAGTCTTAATTATATAGTAATCAAAAAAGTTAACACCCGGGAGTTGTTGACACATAATTAAGAGAGAATCCACGAGTGCGCTATACTGTCACTTGAGAAGGTTTTTAATGGGCATAATTACCACGAGTGTGTCTGATATAACAAAAAAAAAAAAATCAAAAAATTACTTCCACGAAATCGCAAAGTAATTAGAAAATCCACAAACATAGAGTATTTTGGTGAAAATATTTGCTAACTGGTTGCAACACGAGGTCTACTGATGACAGACCTCGCCATTTTGAACCACCCCCAATTGACGAGGACGGCATTTGAGCTGCACCTCACTTTCCACGACCAATGTGAGGGCTTTGAATCCCGACAGATTTAACGTTCATCAGCCTTCTTCATGACGGGGTCTTTAGTGACATCACAGGCGGGAATATCGAGGAATCGATATTACCGCCTTGTGATCGCTCGACCATGACCATTCGGCTACCGCGGCCGGTTAAAAAGCTTAAATATAAACCGTTATAAAGTATTGTGCTCTTTGCCATATAAAGACATGAACTGGGATAATTAGAGGAATCTTTTGGGTGTGGCCTGGACGAGAAAGAAAAAGGATTCGTTAATTTAACTAAATACATCCCTGTTGGGGCAAAATCTATTGATTAAAATTTATTAATATATATTTCATTGAAATCAGAATGTTTCATTGATGACTCCAAAAATCATATAATTATATTGGGTTGAGTCATCAATTACTGCCGGTATAGCTGGACAAAATCTATTGTTCGCATCTACCCACTGTGAATCACCGGGACAAATAAGTGTTTGCTTTTACTAAATAGATAAGTATCGGTTAGTCTTCTGAAAACCGTTTTGAGCAGTGCACGTTACATTTAGTTGCTCCTAACTCCCAAAATGAAAGCTGAAAAAGTATATATTCGTCATGTGATGCTTTGAAAATTTAAACAAGGCAATAATACTATAGCAACAACTAAATAATATGCGGTGTATACCATGATAAACTAATAATCGGTCGAGCAGTTATAAAGTGTTTTGCCGAATTCCGTTCTAGAGAAACGACCTTAAAATACGAACCGATCCTTCCGATATCCTTCCGACCTTGACGACAGCCTTTTAAAAGCAGGAGGACAATATAGGAGCAATCAACAAAAGACAATCAACAAAAGACATTGCACAAAGGTTGAATACATCACAATCAACTGTTTGCCTCACCCATCCCTGGAGAAATTAAGGAAAGTCAACCAGTTTGGAGTATAGGTATTTCACAATCTCAGAGAACTGAATAAAGAAGATCGAATGCAATCGCTACAAGCCTGTTTTTACTAGTAAAAATTGAGTCTTTTTAGAAATAATTATAACAAGCAATGAAAAATGAGAAACGTATGACAATGTCGCCCCGCAAAAGATAGTGGCTTGATAAGGATAAACCATCCGTAACAGATCCGAAAGAAACATCCATAAAAAAAAATCATTGTGTGCATGAAGGGAACGTAGAAGTATAAATCATCACGAGTTTTTTAAGTTAAATTTAGTGATTATTGCGGATAAATACGTTCAGGAGTTGCAAAGAGTGAAAGCGAAACTCTATGAATAGCGTCCTGCACTCGTCAATCGCGGAAACATAATTCTTTTAATGACTCAAAAAATATTTCTTGAGCTTATATGGTCTGTTTTACCACAGCTACCTTACTCCCCAGACCTTCCGCTGACAGATTACCCACCTTTGCTGTTCCTTACAAAAGTTTTTGAATAGAATAACTTTTAATCTGGAGAGCAAGTCAATCAAGCTGCTTAATATTTCTTCCAGTTCAAAATAAGCACATTTTACAAGAAAGGAATAGAGAAGCTGCCGCACACACAGGGGATAATGGGTAAAGGTCATACATAACAGAGGTGAATGCATAATAAATATAATTTCATTTAATGAAAGCAAAATAATTGCCTGATAAACAAACGGAAGTTATTTATTACGCGACTTAATAATACACCTGATTGGTTGTGTTTCGTAGGTAATACAATAGAATTAGTGCAATAACTTCAACTATCTTGTAGTTTATGCAAGGGAAAATGCGTCTCCTCATTAAGCTCGTGATAACGATGATTTTTTTTCCAACACTTCTTACCTTGCACTGTGTATTAGTTTGGCACAAATCTTTTCATTAATTTCCCCTCTATTTCCCGATGAGATAGAAACTTGAAATTTTGCACAGAAGCTCAGTTTGGATGACGACTCAATGTTCATGTATAAAACTACTAAAAATATAAATAATTTTTTTTTGCTAAAACTGTTTTTGAAATAAAGACCAAAAAAAAAGTAGCAAATATATGTAAAAAATTTTTTAACAAAGCGGCAAAAGAGTAAAAATTAATATTTAGAGTGCAAAATTAAATGAACGGCTAGTAAGAAACGAAATAAAAATGTACTTTTGGATTGGTTTTATTAATGTCGCACTAGAAGCAACACGAGGGCTATTGATGATGGACCTCATCATTTTGAAGCTCGATCAAGTGACAAGGACGACACCTGAGATGGATTATCCCTCTCCAAACTTCCACACCATGCCAACGGGTCTCAACAGCTTTAACATGCAACAACCTCGGCTACACGGCGGGTCTTTTGTGATACGAAGCTCGAACCTACGACTCGACGAAAACCGCTACCCGCGAGTCCACTATGTTAATACAGCCAAAAAAATGTACTGGTTGATTTAATTGTTCATTAACGTCACACTAAAGCAACATGAGGTCTATGGGTATGGATTTCGTAATTTCGCACCACTGACAAATGACGAGGATGACACATGAGGTAACCCATCCCTCACCAAACTTTTCACCACGCCAATGGGAGGACTTGGGACTTCAACAGATTTAACATGTATCAACCTTGTTACACGGCAGATCTTCAATGGAATCAGGGCTCGAACCCACGACACGTCGGAAACAACACCTGCCTCGAATTCGCGACCATAACCACAAGGCTACCGCAGCCACGAAAATTTTCTAAAAATGATAGTTTATCATCATCATAAATAAATGAAAAATGAAGATTTTTATAGTGATGATGAAAAACTCTTACATTTTGATGAAAAAAATATATTTTTTACAATTTAGTTCTTTTTTTAATTTTGTTTTTTAATGTTGTATACGTCATTTTCCTTTGAGTCATTCGACGCTTTAAGGTTTATTATTGTATCATTTTTATACATGCGTTAACTGATTCGGAAGTGTTTTAATCGATTGCTAATGAGTTTTCCGTTTCACGTCCCTTCACTTCGAGCTGTAAAAATTCCCGGTATGAAAAAAATTGACAGTTCGATATCTTCTCAAACGAACAGCACATCCCAATCCTGTTCAATCCATCAAGGAGATGAAGGTGAGAAATTTTCTCACCAGAGAGGATGTTCGATAGGGAAAAAAAAGAGCCTCTTTCTTTTTCATTAAAAAAAACTAATAATAGTGATGATAAGAAGCTCAGAACGGGTTTCTATCCGGGACACTGTCATGAACCATTACAAAAACTTAAGCAAAAGAAAAATGCTTGATAAATAACTAGCCACATTCTATTGAAAACACTGTTATACAGCTTTTTATTTTATTTTTATCATGATGATAGTATTCACGTTTTATAAATGTTTGTACCCTGAACACAAAAATCACCTTTAAAATTATTTCCTAGCTCAGGGATTTAAGTCATTTCACTATTTATATTTTATGCAAGGGTATAAGATAATAAAGTTCTTTATTTTTCACGTTAAAATTTTGAATTACATTGAAGAAAGTGTAGCATCCTTTAGAACAAGACTATATACTCAGTAATTTCGTGATAGAATTCAGAGGATGGCCTCAATTTTTAGTTCCCGCTCTCGAAAAAAAAGAATTATTTCTTACTCTTTCCCCCTAGACCTTACGCTCAGTCTGCTTGCCATTTCAAATTAATGCCAAATGTGTAGGCGCTGATTGTTCCTGACAGATTAATTAATATAGGAACTTTAACTACTATGAGACACTATCGACACCTATTGACGCTGAAGGGAATAAAATGAGAAGTCTTACTTTCTGATATAACCTGGTACAAATGACGCGAGGGAATGTTATGATTACAAACGTGAAATAAAAAAAATAAAGAAAAATAAAGAAAACAAGTATTATCGTTTTGAAAGTTTGATGTTGAAATTAAATATTCCGTACAAAACAGACTATTTATAAATTACTCAAAAACGAGTCAGAAGGCTTGATATCGCATAATAGTGCCTGGACCAATGAATCAGTATCATCATCTGTCTCAGTTGCTGATGCAGCTCTAGGTAAAGAAAGTTATCTCATGTGTCGACAGTTTCTGTACCTTCTAAATTACAATTAACGAAGTAATTAGTCTTCAACAAGAGAAAAACATAAAGTACTTTTGCTATATAGGTCAGTGAAATAGCCACGTGAGACATGACCATTGCAAAAGGAAGGAGTGGCTTTTACGAGCATCTTTGTTGTCTGGCACTGAAACGTTTCATACCAACCTCTAGTGAACCTTAACAATATTGTCTTACCACTGTTGCACATAAAACTGGAGCTTATGAAGGCTTTTGCGAAGGTCATCAATAAAAAAAAAACATGCATTCGAATACTTATGTCCAAATCTTCTACATCTAAATATGGTATCTGTAACCTTGTAGTCAAAGTCGCAAACTCGCGGCTGGTGTTGTTTTCGTCAAGTCATGGATTCAAACCCTGATGCCACAAAAGACCAACAGTGTAGTGGGGCTAAATGCATGTTAAATCTGGTTGAGACTCCAAGTCCTTTCGTTGACGTGATGTGGAAGTTTGGAGAGTGGGATGCCAGGCAAGGTATCGTCTTCATCACTTGACAGAGGCTCAAAATTACAAAAAATTCCAATAGTCCTCGTGTTGCTCTAAGTGCAACATTAATAAACAATCAATCAAGCTACTAACCTAGAAACAGGAGCAGCTACTGTCTATTTTGTCTATCTAATGGGGGGAAATAATAAACCGAAAGATGTAGATGCGAGGAGCGAAATCTTTTCGTGTTAAGGAGATTTTTGTTTCGTGTTAACAGGGGGGGGGGAATATGTGCGAAGCTACATTGTATTTTGTTGAAGCGTCAGTATCATTTAGTGTTAACCAATTTTTCCTGTTAAAGCTTTTTCATTTTAAGCATTTTTCGCTGTGTGTAAAATGTAAACACTGAAAGTACATGAAGACGGAGCCAGGAAGCAATTTTAGGAGTCATTTCTGTGTTCAACGACCCGAAATCTGTGCAGGATGGATGTTTTCACCTCTATAAAACTTTCACAGTTAAATAGTGTCGATAAATCGGCTTAAGATCACGAGAAATGCCACTGCAAAAGTGTACTTTTTTTTAGGTGACTGAATCGAAAAATTAACTTCAAAAAAGCGAACATCTTCGAAAACATTTGACGTTCAAAGGAGTAGTGAGCAAAATTTTTGACGGAAATATCGTCTCATTCCGGTGAAGATTCAACTGACTTGTTTGTTCGATTTAGTCTATTAATGAGTCCCTAAAGCATTGAAATCTTTATCAAGTTGTCTGTTCTGAATCGGAGATTGGACAACATATGCTTTTGAAATCTGATTGAAAAAAAAGTAGAATCTGATTGAAAATAGTTAACACATAGTGAAAGTTAAATTATTTTCGAAACGAATTGTATATTCTTTGACTTGTTTTCGTAGATAATCGTTCAAAATATTCTTTATTGATCGATTTCTCCCTGAAATTAAGCATTAATTTACAGGAAAGAATCGAGTTTAAGATAGACTGAAATGCGTTTTTTGTGTTTTAGAAATTCACCAAAAACAACATTATTCTTTATTTTTCATTGACAAGGGGCATAAAATCATATAATTGATAACTTCCTTTATCAATAGCATTGACTTTTGAACTGTGTTCCGCTATTCCAACTCCGGGGGTTCACGAATGAAAATGAATATTCGAAAAGAAAATTATAAATACCAGTCAACTAGCTGAGTTAATTTACTAGTGTTTGTAATTTTCTTTTCGAATATTTATTTACCAGTGAACTAATTGACTAGTGTTTATTAACTAGATATATAAATATATATTTATTTATTTTTGAAAATTATCAAAAGCTTCGTGTGTGGGCTGCCGAGCGTTTGTAACGCGACGATTGCAGTGTCGTACGTGCAAAAATAACTCCGGATTTTCAATTGTTCAGTCGACGTGTATGCAAAATAGATTCAAGTTTGCTGCGAAGTTTGAATGACCATGATTAGCTAAGGGCGAATTACTGTTGAGTGTTCCATGAAAAATGTTTTTGAATGTATACGGCAAGAAAAATAAATTAAAGAAAAGAATTAAATGCAGAAAATGAAATGTAATATCCATTAAAACTAAGCTTGGTAAAAAAATGCAAGTACATCTCAGTCACTAAATATAATGCAGGGTGCATGACACCTGGAGAACGAGTTGATGCTATAAATTGGTAAATTACGTCAATTTTATGTTAAAAATTTTTAATACAAAACACCTTTCTTCAATTATTTTACATTAAGTACCTATGACATATTGATCTATTTTAAATAGTTTTTTTTTAAAAATATATATTTTTCTAAGAATAGGCTGCACGAAAAAAAAAACACCTTATAGTTTTAAGGGTTCCAAGAATTGACGAAATTTGAAGACCACTGATCTGAGGGGGAAAAACGTGACTCTCATTAAAATGCATCATTAATTTCGAGGCCAGCTTGGCCTACATGACGATCCTGAGTTTCAAAGACTCTCATCCCATCGTATATAGATGTCAATGACATATCGAAAGAGTTCTTAAAGAAATTGATTTAATCTCAATGATTTCAAAATACAAATGCGAAATTCACAAGAATGAATACGAACACAAAATACTAAAGTCACTGCATACTTCTTGTATCAAAGAAATAATTTTAATATATACTTGAAAATTATTTACCATTAAGGTGACCAAATTTTTTACAATGAAAAGGAGAACAAACAGATTTAAGAAAAACGTACAGCATAAATAAATGAAACATTTTATTAATTCAAACAAAAATACACTATTTATGCTTACATCCCTTTTAGTTATATAATTAAACGAGTATTTTTCCATTCAATGAATATTTTTGTCAATATATCATTTTCTAACAATGCATTGGAAATTGTTAGAAAAAAAAGAGGAAGCAAGAAATATATCCTTCATATTGAATTTTAAGGTAAGTGCTGCAGCTAAAGTATCAACATTCTACCTTGATTTCTCACTTGCCCAAAAACCATTACCATCGGAGAAAAATATTTAACTGCGACATTAGTTCCAGGACAGCACAACGTAAATTCCACAAGAATAACTAACTTTTCGTATAGAATGTGTTTATTTTTCAAGTGCTTAAATATTTCCATCCATCTATCAATATCTCCATATTCAGTTTCTCATTGTTCTAATTTATCAGAATTTAAATATACATTCAATCTTCTAATTTCTTCAAACAGACAATTGTCATCGATTTTAATATCAAGTTTTTTTTTTTCAATAAAAACCCAACACAATCATCAATATCTACTCAATTTACTTTCGATCAAGTCAAAAAACACCTCTGAAATCTGTTATTTCCTGTGATATTTGTTTCCGATCATTCATCGACATATTGGGAAAATGTTTGGTAAAAATTCTGCACTTTTTTGGTGCACTTTTCCGTTATGTCGGGATTTGATTCCTCTGATTTGAACAATCTTCTTTTATTATTAATGGAATAAATTTTTCTTCAAATCGTGATTTATACTGAAGATCAAAATCGTTCCAAATAAGACTAATTTATGTAGCTGAAATATGTTCACCTTCTATCTTTTGAATCGTTTTGTGGAAAATAGATGCCTAATTATGTACAAAATACATTAATATCTCCGATAATTCATAATTAAAAAAAAGATTCAAGAATTTTTGGACATTTGCCTAAACTTTAAAAAAATGAACGCAGAGGCTCAGATAATTGTGAAATATGCTCTATAGTAGATTGTAACGAAGTGACACCAGAATGTGTGGAATGAATCGGTAACGTTAAGGGATCACACAGCCTTAGTAAAAATAATTCTTTATTTTACAATTCTATGAATTATATTCTAGTTAGGTGTTTTCGCCTGGTTTCTATTCGCACAGTCACAAACACATATAGCTAAAATACCACAAATAGCTTAATATCAAATGAAAATCGATTTTAGTCCTAAAATCGCAAGAGCAGGAAATAGCATCTTTTCTTGTGGGATCGCCTCTTTCTCTCCCCTCCGGAATCTTCCCTCTTCTCTTTTTCTCCCTTCTAAATTAGAGCTGTCTCACGCCCCCTTTGATTTATTTTCATTTTTGAATGGACTATCCAATCAAAGACAAACTAAGTTTTTGTCCCCCTCCAACACCATTCTCTCTTATTGGCCAATATTAGTTTAACCCACGTGCACGCAGATGTCGGAAGTCAAACGGCTGGGCCCTAAATTCCCATATATATCAATGCCATGGGTCACAATACCTCACAAAGAGGATTAAACTCGGCTACACCTGTGTAGAAGAGTCAGGTGTTCATGAATGTAGTTGACCCAAGCCAATGAACCAGATTTAGCTCATTTATTGCTTTTAAGTAGTAAACTTATTATTATGACTTTGAATGGGAAGTAGGGAACAAAAACGGGAGTTCAATGCAAAAGTCTTTGACGGATATTATCTATAACCTACTCTACAAGATGATAGAACGAGCCATCTAACTTTTGAATATACAAAAAGTTTTTTATATTCAACATTTGCGTAACAGTTTGGCGCGGCATCTCCGATTACAGAGATTAACAGATTAGTTTTAAAGTATCGAAAATGAGAACAGGAAGGAGGACACTTTCCGAGAAAGGACAAAATCTAAAAAAGAAGGACGATTGGTCACCTTTCTACCATTCATTCACATGTCGGTTTTCCAATCACTCTAATAATACAGTGCCCAGAAAGTAAACGTACTGGAGCGTCTGACGCTCAAAAAAATTAAACAAATTTGGCTGCTTTTCATTTAAGATCAAACTCTTTGGAATAGAATGCCTGTTCACATTTATTTCATTCGATTGAAAATTCTTGTTGTAGTGCCGTTTTGAAATTATGTCTCGAGTCGGTCAGCTACGAGTTGAGGAGCGTAATCAGATTTTTTTCTCGAGAAAAGGAAACGCGCTGTTCTAGATTTTTAACTTAATAAAAACTGCTTAAAAAACTGCTACTTAGGATGGTGACACGAACCACATTTATATATACACGGTCTCATGAGTTTAAAATGACAGAAAAAAAATTCAAAACTATAAATATGTTTCGAAAAATCATGACTTCTCTCTTTTGGGATCGTAAAGGGATTTTCCTCATTAAATTTCTGCCTTTGGGTGGCATCAATTAATGCCAAAAGGTACGAGAGACCCTGAAAAAAATTACGAAAGACGATACAGAACACAAGAAGATAAATTTTAATAAGGTTGTCTTACATAACAATGTATTTCCCCACACAACTCAACGACACTAAGCAACTATTGAACTCATTCAGTAGGGACATCAATCAACCCTCTGTACAACCCACATCTGGTACTTTCATATTAGTCACCCAGGGGACTAATGTTTTAATTAACCCAAATATGTCATGCCCGACCACTTTTAAAAATTTTATCTTGTTTTTGCGTATATTTTTGATGTCTGCTTTCACCAGTAGCGAACTTAATTTTCAAAAATACGCCAGAATTAATTACTCTTGAATTTTTTATCGGATCGAAATAAATTATATGTAATATATGTCTGATACCTGCTTTCACCACTAATGAACTCAATTTTCAAAAATGTGCCGAAATAAAGTCCCCCAATTTTTTATTGAAGTGAAGTGAAATAAATGTAAAAAATTAAGTATTTTATTCATTGATCGATTTATGTATCACCTTAAATCATTTGTGAATTGGAATCAAGATAGGACTGAAAATAAATAACATTATTCAGGATTTTAAGACAGCTGTGAGGCAGCCATTTTTTTAGCCACCTAAGGGGCTATTGTATTAGGGGAATCACTTTTGACGTACCAGATCACTTTCAATTTCTTATCTTTTGATTTAATTTAAATTACATTTATTTTAAATATATTCAATTTAATAATTTATCGTTTCCTTTAATTTTAACAACGGAAACGCATACTATTGTCCCTTTCTCTATATGTCATCGCTTACTTTAATTTTTATATTTAATTGAGTAATTTAATAATAATTATAAAAAAAAGCGCACCTTGGGTAGCTAAATCTATTCGTTGCAAAACTTTGCATCGAACTTTTATTATATTCATTTCTCTGAGGGCGTTTTTTGGTGGAAAAAGATTTTCGATTGTCGGTGAGATACAGAGTTTTGTCAAACATTAGGCCAAAAAGACCGCAAGAGACAAAAGTATGAAAAGGCTCGTTCCTCTGCTCACAAAGTGCATTGTGAAGGATTGCTGCGACAACGTCGAAAAATAGTTTTCGTTGCGCGTATATGAATTTGAAATTTTCAAAAATGTATTACTTTCTCTATTTTTAAGAGATTGCGTTCTCTTATTTTTTGGACATTCCTCTCAGAATCAAATGTAATTCTGAGGCAATAATAATGGCAAGCTGCTGTATCTCTACTCTCATTCCAAGTTTACAATTGAACAAATTAATTCTAAAAGTGCAAGAAGTTTCGTTTCCAGATACACATTTTCAAAAATTGCTTTGACAGTTAATGACCTAAGCAAATAATTTGATCTTTAAATATATTTTTACAGAAACTCTATCACCTGATTATATTTCAGAAAGTCGGACAATCTTTTACAAAATATCAAAAGTCAAAACTTATAAAAATAGCAACACAACCTATACAAGTATTCACCTCTCACCTCCTTATTGCTTAATATACATCATTAAGATATGGCGCAAGTGCCTGGAAATGAAGGGTTACAAAATTAAAACATCATTTTTTATTAAATAATATACATATATGTAGTAATTAATAGGATACAGATTATTATGTAGAATAATTAATATGACACAACTATTGATATATTTGGGAATTATTTCTTAAAGTTTAAAATGATTATGAATAAAGCATGAATGTTAGTTTTTAGATTAAAACCTATCTTGATATTTCAATTAATACTTATGAGTTTATTTTGATATTCTGTAATTATTAAAATTAGTTCAAAATTGATTATTTCAATCCATATACATTGTGCTCATATGAGGGTTTGTTTTGAATCAATACAATTTTAGAGTTAGGCATGATGGATTCAATTTAATGTAAAAATTTAACTGGCATTAAGAGTGTTGCTGTCATTCCAGTTTAATAATGTTAGAAACCTGAAATGAGGCTTCCTTGCAATATCTTCTTACATAGAAAGAAAGCACTTATTCTTCCGTAGAAAAAGACAAATGGGTTGGTTTTGTTGGATATCGAAGAAGGATAAGCAATGACCTCCGACCTTGGTGACTAATTTGGTGACATAACGAAGGTTATTGGAATTTCATGAATTTTAGCGATATCTGTATTGGAAAGAAGAAATGAGAATCTTCTATAATTTTTTCTGTGACGTCATACTTGCCGGAATAGCTATGAATACGGAGAAATATGGAATCTGCCTCTGAAGTACAAGTAACACTTTGGAGTTTTGTTCGCAGTGCAGATTAATAAGCTGGAGGGCTGAATATTAAAAGTGTAATTACGGTTCTTATGATTTTCTTTCTGTTTATGTTGTTAATCTGTACAAGTGCTATTTTTCCTGTTGTGCTGCTAATCGGTACAAATTCTTCTACCTGTGCGTCGTCTTTTCTGAATATCTGTGACTGTTTTCACCCTATATCCATAAGACACTTTTTATAACAATAATTTATTGTCGAATATTTATGTGTGTATTTAAATTCAGTCTCAGCGATCCTAAGCTGTCTCCTATACAAAATATTGAGAGAAAAGTTTAAATTAAATATGTATTTGGAAACTCCCCTAATGTGTTGCATGTTTCATACGATGAATAGTATTCATTTACTGTACAACAATGTCTTCTATAACAGAGTTTTATAAAGCTTACAATAAAGTAAGCAGGTCTCGGAGCAGGTGGCATCAATTTAAGTAAGGTAACCAAATGGTCTATTTCTCCTCCATGCTTAAAAGGAATAACATTGAAAACCCTGTCTACTCTACCAAACTAAATACAATTCCCACATCAAATCAATGATATTAAAACTGAAAAATCTACCAAATTTCTTCCAAATAATAGCTTCTTTATTTGTGCAAACAATTCAAAAGGCTTAACGATTTTATTGTAATTTAGTTCTGCATCACAACTATCCAATACAATGCGAGAAAATTATTTATAGATTTTATATAAGCAGTTTAAAGCATCATTTGTACTCAGCATTATGTACAGCAAAATGTCATCGTTTTAAAAAGTTCATATCAAATCGAAAAATGTATGAAATAAAATTATTAAAATTAATTCAATACTGTGCGATCAATCATTTATACAGCAATACTTGTACCCATTATTATGCATCGCAGATGCCGCCATTTGAAACATTACAGTAGTTAATATCTAATTACGATAATGTTAAAATTAAAATTAATTCAGCTTAACCATAATCAGTTAATAAAATCTAATTTAGTAAAACTAATCAATAAAATTAATAAATAAATAAAAATTAACAGCTTAATTATATATGTCATAACTGTTTGCGTTGGCTCAGTGGTTAAAAAAATGTACTGTAAGAAATGTAAGAAAACTCTTTGTTATAGATTATCTATCGAGTTAAAAGGCATTTTCAATTGTAATGATATCACAACAACACTATCCCGTAAGAATTAAAAACTTACTTTCATTCTTCTTTTCTCAATAAAGAGAATGAATGCAAATTCTTAAGAGAGCACAATCCGTCTTATTCATACTAATAGAATAACTGCCAAATAACTTTTAAAAAAAGTGATGATAAATAGATATTTCCAACAAAGTATACTGAACAAATATACAGTAGGAACCCATTGACACACTGTTCAATAATACGCCAGCCGGATTTACACGCGATTTTACTATGGCGCCCTCGATAAGCAATAGTTTGTACTATCACTCTTTGTCATTGTGTCGTTATAATTCATATTTTTCTTTTTATGAATTCGGATTAATCTTTTGTTAGTATGACATAACGACTTTTAGTTAAGAATAGACAATAATACCCTTTTTTCTATTAAAAATATATATGAATCATAGCATTTGAACCATCGTTATTTTGAACGTCGGTCAAATGACGAGGACGGCGCCTAGCTGTCATCTCCCCCTCCAAGCTTCCACATCACAATAATGGGAAGACTTAGGACCTCGACCAAATTTAAAGTGTATCAACCCCCAACATGGTGAGTCTTAAGTGGCATCAGGGCTTGAACACTCGACTCGACGAAAAAACGTCACCGCGAGTCCACTACCATGACCACTAGGCTACCGTGGTCACGATGTCTTATAGAAAAGGTATCAGATACTTAGAAAAAGGAAGAAGTACCAAACCAGATTCCAATCATGAATTCTAAGTAAGTTATTTTGAAAAACAGGGATTGCGGATAAATATACAGTAAATAAGATCTGCCGTGCAAGAGATTAAGAAGAAATATAATGCTAGTAAAAATAATCATCCATTAAGGATTGGTTGATGAAACATAAACTGAATTTTATTCAAATATTTTAAGTATTCTTTTTTTAAACATTTTTTTATAATTTTTTAACAAGCAATTGATTTTCATATCGTTAAAGTAGCATACATAATCACGAGTTTATTTTCCAGAATTAACCAATTACTCTGTAATTTAACGGGAATTTTCATTACGCTTGAAATTTATATCGATATTGAGATTTATAATATCGTTGAATTTATAATAATACTGAAACTCGCATGTCACTAAGTCTCGGTTTGTTTGGACCTCGAAAACCGTGTGTTAATGGGGTAAACAACAATTATTTTTTATTACAAACTTTTATTTAACTATCTATGTTCATATGTATCATATCTTTCCAGTTTACAAAATTTTTATTCGAATTTTAAAACACTTCCTGTTATCCGATAGAGCTGAAATTTTGCATACTCGGACAACTTCAATGACAATATTGTCGCTCTAAATCGCAGAGGGACGGCCTCTTCGAGCAATAAATCTTCGCCGACACAAGAGAAAACCTTTCGTAGATATCGCGCAGTGCATTTAGAACTTGCTATAAGTTCTAAATGCACTGCGCGATACATGGCACATGTAAAAATCAGGATCCAAGCTTTCTTTGCCGTCTTTAAGTGAAGAGGGTCTGCAACATCAATACCCGTCATTTCAAAGGTAGACGAATCTCGAATTCTATTTTTAGGAAGAGTAGATGGTAAGGTCTCTACCGCTCTGGAATTGTAGTATTTTGAGATATATGATAATTGTAAAGTTATTTCGATTTTTCTTTAAAAATCAATAGGTGGGAGAGTGTCGCAAGCACTCAATTATTTTTGCATATTTATTAAACTGCAATCGGCAACGCCAGTCGATTTCGGAGAAAGTACACAGAACTTGAGAAATGGCGATGCTGCTAATGCGTCGAATTTGAATTGCTATCTAGAACGATATAATTCACCTCATTTTCTGATTCGAACTATTTGTCTATTTGTGTGTGTCCGTCCAAATCATAAATAAGCTATAGCAAAATCTTTAAGCTCTCCCAATCCATCTAATGAAAACCTTTTAGACATAACAAATACAACACTATGGTATGTTCCAGCAGAGACAGTCTTCCAGGGGGAGGGGGGGAGGTCTGAAGCACGGAGCTTGAACTTTGTACACAAATTTTAACTCATTTCCTATCACCCGATCTGACTGAAATTTCGAATACACGTGTAACTCCGATGACAATACGATACTATGATATGCTCATGCACTGATGGAACTAGGAAAGTTTGGGGGTCTGGGCCATACACTTAACAGTTTCCAACTGAATTAAAATTTTGCACACGCGTATGGCTTACGTAATTGCTTTTTAGTCTTAAATTTCCAGACTTGGAAGAGTTAAATGAACAGAAGTTAAAAAAAACATTTTTTAATCTACCTTTTATTTAAAGAGGAAGTAAAAGATATAAAAATATTTTTTTAAATGTAAAATGATATATAATTAATAAAAGTTTGAGGGGCGTTAATACTTTTCTTTACTTCATATATAAGTAAGTAGTTAAGGAGCTTAATTTACCAGTAGGTAGCTTAGTTAAGTGTCTCAAGCTTTTATAAAGTATATATATATATATTAATAAAAAGAAATATATATATTTAAACTTTTTAGTCCGTGTTTAAATTAAATCCTTGATGTTAAAAATGTTTTTTCTTCTGTTTATTGTTATATGTTATTATTATACATGAAGAAAGAGTTATATATATATATATAGTATATAGTATATATGTATTATAATGGATAACTCATGATATAACGCTGGAAAAAAATTAATTATTCATTAATACTGATGCAATGAAATAAATTGTCCTATCATTGGGTAAAAATTATTTCCTTGATTTTGTCGTATTAAAATTGAGAAGTTTCGATCTAGTCATTGTGTGAAGAAACATCAAATTTATATACTTTTCATTTTTTTTTTTTTATCATTGTTGAATAAATTATTTTCGTTAAAGTCAGACGCTTTGGTTATGGGATATTTTGATAACGAATTTTGTTCTCAGAGATAGATGTGCATCACAAAATAAGGCGTGGTAAGATATGAATCTATTTTTTCGAACACACACACACACTTATCTTATAATTATGTATTACACAGACATCGTATTTGAACTTATATACGCTGCTCATAAGAATGATTAATAACGTTTAATCGTTAATCATTACCATAAATAACGATTCTTCGAACTAATGAGAGCACTTTTGTTTTTATTTAAATCACGAGTATGATTCTGTTTTTTAAACTTGAATCCTGACTGACCCGTTGAAGAGTGTTGGATAATCGTGAGAGTCATTTATTATTTTGCTACTTTTCAAATTGGACGTTACACTATATGATAGTAATGGTTCTTTATGCTATTTTCAATGATATATAAAATATTTTTGTTAAGGAAAAATGTATTAACATCACTCTCCTTTATACGATACCAGTTCAAAAAGTAGTGTTGCAAATAGGAAATGGGGCATTAGATACGGGGGAAATAGAATGAGGTAACTCATTATAATATTATTCATTGATAGTTTTTGAAACTTCTAAGAAGTCCATGAGTAAGACTCCCTTCGCATCCCAATAAATCAGAAAAATAACTTTTCATGCCATCATCTTTGGAGCAGATTCTCCGGAAGATTGGTTAGTTTTCGGTGAAAAATGGTTAACCCACTCTACTCGATTATGATAACTCGCTACGGCAGCAATCAAAATTAACCAATGAATCCTTATCATATTTGTTTTGGAAATATTTAAAAGATGGTAGCACTCACAGGTAATATCAACAGTCCTTACAATTCTGCCTGTCGTCAAATCCAGGCAAGAGTTGGACATTTCAGAGGATATTGTAACTAGGGTTGGGATCTAAAGAACAATATGTTCTTTCGAATCAGTTCATCTGAAGGAGAGAGAACACTTGAGTCAATGGTCCATCAGATGCCTATTCTTCCAAACTACTTATAGTAGTTTCCTCTTGCTGTGTCCGATGTAGTATAACCATAAGCATTGCTGGTGGAAGGCTTGCGAAAATTGATATGGCTAGTAAATATTTTAATGTGAGAGGTGGAAATTGAAATGGGCGGAAAGGTTTTGGACTCAATGTGCGGTTCATAACTCGGACATTACGTCAGCACGTCTCGAGCTTTCTCTGAATGCACAAGAGGCATCACTTTGAAGGTCCTTTTCCATCAACAGGTAGTCATAAACTTGATACAATTCCCGGCAAAGAGCGAATAATCAAATAGCGCGTGAATCAATAGAATTAATTCTGACGAGTCCCTGAATAAAAAAACACGAGAAAAGTAATCCTCCGAAATGCTTCGTCGATTATTAAAGTGAGGAGAAATATCTAGGGAACAAGGCCGATTCGGAATCGCAAGGAATTGAGTCAAAACTGATCAGACCTAGTCCAGTGGCCGCGGTAACCTAGTGGTCATGGTCGCGGACTCGTGGCCGGCAGTTTTCGTCGTGTTGTGGGTTTGGGCCTTGATACCACGAAAGACACGCCGTGTAGAAGGGGTTGATACACATTAAGTCTATCGGGGCCAAAGTCCTCCCGTTGGTGTGGTGTGGAAGTTAGGAGAGGGGGGTGCCAGCTCAGGTGTTATCCTCGTCACTTGACCGAGGTTCAAATTTACGAAGTCCATTGCCAATAGCCCTCTTGTTGCTTCTGGAGTGACGTTATAAAATTAAAACAAACCAAAAATAGGACCTCATCCATATGGGAAGAGGTACGACATGTTTTCGGCAGGCAGCACTTCGAATTTTTTCCCAAGCCATTCGATTCCGGAGCTTTACTCGTCCCAGCCATCGTGTTACTTCTAAGTACATCGTCAATACTTAACAATTAATTAAGAAATATAGTGTCTTAATGACAATAATATACATAATAAGACAATCACGAATGAAATGCCAGATCCTGAAGGCCCATGAACATTTCACTGAAAAGAAAATGTTTGCAGTGAAAATTGTTTTCAAGAGAATAAATTTTAAAACAGAGGGGGAAAATAAAGAGAATTTTGTTTTATTTTTTGAATGTCTTTTTTATTACTTAAAAAGAAAGCCGTTTGAAATTATATTTGCAGCGGCCTTTCTATTCAAAAGTTTCTTCAAACTTTTTTATGCAACTTTTCCTACCATATGAAATTTTAAACAGCAAAATTAAAACAAACTTGAAAAATTTACACAAATTGCACAAATAACTTTGGAGGAAAAAACAATTCTCAAATAAGTATTATATAAGAAGCGAAAGAATTTTTCAAAGTTCACCTTCTACGTGATTCAAACATCGAAACAAAAGAGGGAAGGTACAAGTTTATGAAAACGAAAATAAAATAAATAGCTTAATATTACCTGATGGCCTCAAGTGGCTTTTAAAGTCATGAAGAGAGTGCGACCTTCTAAATAAATTCAAATTTTGAAAACAGATATTCTCTCTCTCTATTCTTAACAGCGTTTTTTTTTTTTTTTTTTATTCCTGAACAAAACATTTTAATGTGATAGATAGGCAGTCGCACGCAATTTGGAACTTTATATAAATCATAAGCAGAGTTCACATAACATTAATTCATACTAGCTAAAAAAAAACTTAATATATGCCCAAAAGCCTTTTAAAAATTGTTTTAAAATTTTAAAAAATGTTTTTAGAATAAAATTATACGAAAGCATTTTTATGAATTAATCAAAATATTGTTCCGAAATTAAATTACCAATTCTTCCAGATACGAAAGAGTATCGTCAAGTTTTTAATCAATATTGAAAAATAACCGACATATATCTCGATAAAATTTATTCTGCATATTTATTGGTCCTTAAATATAAAATGTAAATTACAACTATTAATGTTGATTTGTTTGGTTTCAGGAAGCCGCATAGATTGAAATAATCTCAGTTTTGTAAAGTACTATTAAAAATAACCCGAGATAGAAATTTAATTTGAATTTATTGTTCTTATAACTGCTCTAGACGATTTCTAAAACTACATTTCTTCTCTATTACATAGAGAGTGATAGAGAATGCATATAGCTTTGATGTACAACAAAAATGGGGTAATAAAACAAGGTAATAAATAAAAAAGTTGCTGTTAAAGATTTATTGCTTTTCAATTAAGCCTTTTATAGATTATAAATGAGTGAAAGAGATATGGCTAAATTACTTTCAACCCCTAGCATAACTTTATGTTGAACAAAACTCGTCCCCTCTTTTTCTAGAATGAGAATTGAAAAATCAAATATATGACAATAATTTTGAAAAGGTACCACTTTTTTGGAAATGTTATAATGAATGGGAAAACTTTTACATTCGAGTTAAAAAATCGAATACATAAAAAGAATTTTAAAAAAAAAGTGTATTTTTTCCTTTCCTGAAAAGGTTATAATGAATAGGAAAACTTTTTCATTTCCTTACGCTTAATTTTTTTACTACACATTTTAAACTACTTCGAGGAATTAGAGTAGTAGTATATGTTATTAATTAAAAAATAGTAGTTTTGAAAGTGCGTTAAGGCTCCCGTCTACCCGCCATTTTGATTTCATCAGCTTAATGTTAATCCTATGGAATTGGAATGCTAAAAATCTTAGGAAAAAAGTAATTCCACAGAAGCATTGATTATTTTTTCCTCTTTCAAATGCACTTTATTGCATTCAAATAGTTCAAATAATAAAGATGTGAGAATTCAAGTTGAAATTCCGTAGGATTAACATTACGCCCACGAAATCAAAATGGCGGGTAGATGGAGCCTTAACTTCCACCAAACTAAAGCGGTAACATACATTTGTACTTAATTTCTGAGAAATGCATGTTACGATCTCACAAGGTTCAAGGAATAAAAATGTAATTAATAGCATGCATTTCATCGGGAAACGTTAATTAATTTCTCCCTTTTGTAAACCATGCAATAAAGTTGGGGCTTCTGTTAAATTTGTTCTCCTCATTAAATTGGAAAAGGCAAGTGCAAAAATAACAAATATTGAGTGTTTGTATTTCGTATCGCTTTAGTTTGCTTTTACTTCTTTAAAGCATACATTAACTTTGAAACGATTCGTAAAAACTAATTGCTCTGTAGGTCAGTGTTCCTTGATCGTCTGGCCTTTGAATAAACTCTTTTGAGCTACAAAAAGGCCCTGCTGAGTGGTGTGACTTAATTTATTAAAGTTTTCAATAATAATAATTGATATTTCATAGGAAATATTATAAGAAAAGGAAACTATTTCTTATTTACTAATGAATCAGAAATATTTCTTTCGATCCAAGCGTCAGAACAACGATTTTTGGAATTCAAATATCTGTGACTAATCGGCAACAGCCTAAGTTTTTGTGTTTGTTCAAAATAATGGAAGATATTCCATTTAAATTTTGTAGCCTCGATCTCTGTGCCTTTTCACGGGGTTTTTGATTTTTTTTTTTATTAACGTCGCTCTAGAAGCAACACGAGCGCTATTGGCTATGGACCTCTTCATTTTGAACCTCGGTCAAGTGACGACGGCGATACCTAACCTGACACATTCCTCTCCTAACTTCTACACACACCATGGGAGGAATTTGGGCCCCAACAGATTTAAAGTGCATCCAGCCCGGCTACATGGCGGATCTTTGGTGGCATCAAAACTCGAAACAAAAACCGACGGCTGCGAGTCCATGACCATGACCACTAGACTACCACGACTACATTTTTTGGAGGTGCCAGCTCAAGTATCGTCCACGTCACTTCACCGGAGCAAGCGATTTTCCATTGAAATCAAAAGTCCATTGTTTTTTAATGCGATAAGCCAAAAAATTAAAATTTTAAACCCCCAAAAAATAATCGATACAATACGTCAAGCAACTTTTTCAAGTAAACATGAAAAATATTTAATTGTTGAATAAGTAATTATGAGTACCTTAAAGTTTGTGTAATCTAAATGATTAGATGTATCAAAAAATCATTTTAGTTTAAAAGTCAATAAAAATATTGTATATTGTGATATTTCACTGATGAAAGGATTTTTTTAAAAAAAATGTAAAATTAATATAAAAAGATACGAAGGATAATTTTTTTTAAATGTAAAATAAATATAAAATGTATAAAGGCTTGTGACGCTGAACTAAAATCCCTAGGTAATAAAAATTTAAGTAACACAACTACTTACTTATATATGAGATCGAAAGAAGTATTAGTGCTTCAAGCTTTTATTAATTATATATTATTTTGTATTAAATTTTTTATATATATTTTTAGCCCATCTTTACATAAAAGCTTTATTTAAAAGGATTTTTTACTTGCATTTATTTATTGCTTTTTAGTCCGGAAATTGATTAATAAAAAATGCAATTACGTGAGCTATACATGTGTGCAAAGTATATACTGAATTGGACATTGTTAAAAGGAAGGCCTGGACTCACAGGCATCCCCTAAGTCCGTATATCATAGTATATTATATTGTTATCCAAGTCATACATGTACGCAAAATTTCAGCTCGATTTGATGATAAGAAATGGGTTAAAATTTGAGTACAAGTTTTGAACTGGAAAGACATGGTATGCATATTAACATAGCAAGTTAAATAAAAAGGTTGTAAATAACACCGGTAAAAAAGGAGAGTTTTTTAAACATGAGTTTTCATGAGTTTGAAAAACTTCACACTTTACGTAACATAATTTTTATACCTTACAGTTTAAGAACGAAAGGGAACGTTGAATCAAATTTAATTAATATAATAATAATTAGTTTTAATCAATTAATTTTTATTAAATTATCGTACTGTTATCCAAAGCAATCGTGTATAGAAACTTTCAGCTCAATTGAACACTTTAAAATGTGAGAAAAAAGCTTTTAAAGTTTTGACCCTGGGAGAATTACAGGTTTCTCGCCATTTAGCGACTTGGCGAGAAACTTGGTGCAAAATTTAGTTCTTCAAATAATTCGTTTTAATCGATTAATTTTTGTTAATTGTAATTAAATTATCGTATACTCATCCAAAACAATCGTGCATAAGAAATGTCAGTTCAATTGAACGCTTTAAAATGTGAGAAAAAGCTTGAAATGTTTTGATATAGACAAAGTTACAACGTGAGTTAAAGAAAACCCATTAAAAAAGAATTAATTGGATATCTAAGGATATCATTGCGGTTTTTTATATCTGAATGTCAGATTATTATACAATAATCCATATAATTATCTCAGGAATAAAATGTCTTAATAATATGAATTGTTACAAATGTATAATCACGCCAAATTTAAATAATTATAATACGATATTTAAGAAACCTTAAACCTACAACAATACCATAAATGCAATAGCGAAATTACACAGAATGCGCCTCAGTGGATGGGCAGAATTCTATATCTATATTTTCCTAAAATGCTAAGTCGTTCAAAACTCTAGCACATCGCTTGTGTAAATATTTTCCACCCAAATTGTTATTTTAATTAAATTGTTAGAATATGATTCTAAATGTATCTGTAAGTTGCATTAAGCTCTCTTTCAGGTGATTAACCAAATTCATTGAGTTATTACAGTAGAGAATTTTACAATATCAAAACCATTTTTCCCCTTCTGATATTTTTCAAAGAAAAAAGTTATTGAACCAATTTATGGACTTTTTCTGTTACCGATAGCTTAGTAAAATTTTCGTGCAAAACCGGTATGCCTGCAAACTACCCGGAATTCTTTAAGTCCTGAATATAAAAAATCGTAAGATGTTTTATTTGATTTTTGTAGTTTATGCGTAAAAATAAATTTTATTCTGAGCATATATTAATAAAATTCAATAATTTTATAACAAATTGTAAATAATACTTATACAGGAACAACGATACTTTTTACAATGAAAACAACTATAAAAAATATGATTAAATAAGCGATCAATTTTTCAACATAGGTTGAAAAGTAAATACGTAAGAAACAAAACTCATCAATAGTTTCATCTTCTAATTGTAATCTAGTCTCTTTTTTTTTTTCGGCGCGGCCGCAGGAGATTACTTTTGTACAAAATACTCATAATCCCGTCACAGAAAAAGCTCTTTCAGATTCATCTCTTGTTTGTTTAATAATTATAAAAGAATCGTACACTTTTTAAATATATTTCCCTTTTATATCTTCTTGTTGAAAATATTAGTTATATTTCAATGATTTTATTAATATTTCTCGTGTGCCAGAGGCGAATTATTATGTCGTATTTCTGTTTTTGTCTTAAGAATAAGTTAAAAAATTCTCTTCCACGCATAACACAATAGCAGATGTCAAAAGAATTGTACACTCTGAATTTTCGAAATCAGAAACATTGATTATATCTGTTTCAACTTGTGGCTGATCGTCGTATGTATATCGTTTTAATTGCAGGGATATATGTGTTTAATCAAATCTCCGGTTTTATTTTTGATTGCAGTTATACTTGTTTTAATTAAACTAGTACAAACACTCAATAATTATAGAAAAGTGTATTATAGTTATGTACACATTTTACGGAATTTTCCCGTCTCATTTTGACGCTAAGATTCGCTGTTTACCAATAAATTAATAAACTGCTTTACCGGTATCTCAATGTTAAATGATGAAACCCATCGTGAATTAATTTACAAAAGTAGAATTATATTTTCTTTTCATTACGTGTTAATATTTGCAGAAATTTTTATCAAAAATAAGGTTTCCAAGAAAAGTCTTAATGATTTCTCCAGTTTTTTAGAAAAATTAACCAAAAATGTGTGATGTTTGGACAAATTAATCAGAGCGAAAGTCAAAACAATATAGAATGGAATTATTTATTTTCAAATTGGACGTTATTACATTCTTTGTGAGTAAATATATCTTTCTTCGATTAAAAAAAATAAATTTATTATAAATAATTAGCTAATTAATTTGTGTTCCAATGTCCAGAATCTATTTATGAAATTCAATTTTTATTACTGATTTGACATATTAATTGTTATGATTTTAAAAATAATTCAAGTGAAAAATTATCGGATATTTTACTAATTATTAATGGAAATAAAATACTAATGTTTTAAAAATGATTCACTTACTCTATCTTTGTCATTTAGAAAAAAAGTTATTTCAAATGGAATTAGTTATAATACTATAGCGTAAGTAATCCGAGAATTCTAAACTTTTTCTGAAAATATGCATTTAAAAGAATTAAATAGTTAAATTGCTCCTTTTTTGCTTTTTTAAAAAAATTCTACTACATTTAATGAAGTATGATACCATTTCTTGAAATGGCTGATATAATACTTTTCAAAACGTAAAATACACACAAGAAAGATTTAATAACTACCTGTATACAATCTATAATCATCAAAAAAATCCACGACATTATTTCCAATTTATATTTATTTTTTACTATTTTATTATTATTTTGACACAATTATTCTGAGGTACTTTTTCACTTTTAATTTAGTTACAATAAGTTCAGTCTTGCAAAAATTATTGGTATCTTTTTTTAACGGGAGATATATATCACTGAGGTGTATAAAAAATTTTTTTCGAGTTAAGCTTATCCAAATTAAATTGTATATCAAATAATAAAGATAAAACTGTATGAACTCTTTACGCATTGAAGGAAATCAAATAATTTAAAAATAAAGTACGTAAACATTCTTCTTTTCTTTCAATCCAAGGCTTTCTTCAAAAATTATGAACAGTTATTTATTTATGTGCATATAATAGAAAGACGAAGAAAAAAAAAATATTCATTCAAAAAATAAAATCAAAATGTTCGTGATGATAATGTGTTAGTTTTCACAATATGAATGAAAACTCCTTTATCTTAAAATGAATTTGCGCGTGATGCAAAATAGTGAACAGAAGGAGCAAAAAGCACTCACCTGTCTGAAGCTGCCGGATTTCGAGATTGAAGAGGATTCGCACCGAAGATGGCTCTCGCCATTGGAGAGTCACGGACCAATGAGCACACTGGATCGGAACGCACTGCGCATGCCCGTCGCGGCTGTGAAACATTGCTAAGGACAACTGACCTTAGATCATATACGCAAAATATTAGACAATTTCAAAAACGAAGAATAATTCAAACTTTCATCTGAAGATGCAATTTATGTATCCTCAAAATTATACAATATTATTTTCAAAAAATGTTTTGAAATACTTTTTTTTATTAATGAAAAAGGCATTTTTAACAATATATTTCAGCTCTTTCCAACAAGTAGGCCGTGAAAATTATTAAAAATAACGAATTATATTATTTCCGTAAAAGATATACAAGACGTATAAATACAAAACCTCTGTTATTAAGTATGCTAGTATAACACTACAATTATAAATAGAGTAGGTAAGACTTGGGTATATATGTGTGTCTTATAACTCATTTTTATTTATACAAGTTTTTTATTAATTATTTTAATTTTTAATATTTATAATATTATTTGTTTGTTTGTGTGTGTAACAGTGGACAACATGTATATATGTGAATATATATATATATACTTCCATTATTCACAAAGTAGATAAAGACATCTAGTTTGTGAATAATGGAAATGCGCTTACAGTTGTTTTATTCCATTTTCCATTTAAACTCTGTAGCACCTCATGCCCTTTGCAACTGGAGATAAGAGTTGTAACTAAGGTTTATATAGGATATTTGTAAAGTACCATTTTCTTTCGTGCATTAATAGCTGGTTAAAATATTTTAGTAAATAAAATATTTTTTTTGAAAATACATAGTTGAAGCAAATAAATGATGTTATAAAAATCTGCACACACCTTCTCAAATTTTTTTCAAAAAAAAAAAATTCTTCGTACCTACCAATACGGGTTATCCGGAGATCAGGGTGAAAGGGATCCGACTTTACCAGATTATATACTATGTGTGTTTGAGTGTATGTAATCAAACGAGCATAAAATAACAGATTTTGCGATTAAATGTTTTTTTTTTAATAATAGTGGAATGAAAGTCAACATCAGCTACAATCCTTGAAAGAAGATTTAAGGCTGTTTCTGTAAAAACATTCAAAATTGTAAGGAAGTTATTCTAATCAAAGCAAAAATATTGGAATTAACGTTAAATTACAATAAATAGAAAAGTTATTGTAAATTACTTTGGAAATTTTTTTTTTAATTTTTTTCTTAAAAATTATTTAAATTTTCTTCTTGAGTGGTACTTAATTTTGAGCTAATCAATCAATCAATGGAATTCAAGCATACACATACGTGTTCGAGAGAGTGGCCACAGTAGTAGAGTAGTTGGAACTTTGGAGAGGGAGGTACTGGAGCAGTTGTCGTCCTCGTCATTTGACCGAGCTGTCACCAATAGCTCTCGTGTTGATGGTAAGTGTAATGTCAATAAACAAACCATCAATCAAGACGAGACCTCTTTTAATTAACGAGGATGACATTCCTGAGCTGGGAACCGACTTTCCTAACTTCCACATCACCCCCAAGTGAAAGATTTAAAGTGCCCCCTTTATAATGAATATTAGTTGAATAAGGACTCAGACCCACATGGCTTGGATGTAACAAAACTAGTCATGGCCTCTCAGCTACTACAGTCGTTATAATTCTGTGAGATGAAAAATTTTGGAAGCTTTTGTAATAACAGATTGAATATGAAACAGAGAAAAAATTGAATAGAATCGAGCAGCACTAAAATCTGTTGGTGTCTATGAGTAATACGTGAATTTCGGCTTATATAATTTATAGACGATATGAAATGAATTACGACTTCATTGAAACAATCAGTAAGCACAACCTAATAACATCAGTATCAACCTAAATAACATAATAATTAAATACACTTTACAAATTCTTCCTTTTAGTTTTATTAGCATGTACATGGATGATCAAAAATTTACTCGTTTTTATAATGTTTCCAGTTTTCAAAGCTTAGCAAAAAAAATTTCACTTAAAAAATATGCCTCAAATGACTTGGAAAAGTACTTAAACACTATATTGCGTTAATTTTTTTTAAATAAATTAATCGAGATAACATTGTATCAGCATTCCTCCAGTACATAATTATATATTTCTTAATTCAAATTTCACTTCAGCATTAAGTTTTTTCGATATGAATATTCGTAAATATGTGTACATTAAACGGTTTTTTTTAACGGGTTTCTTCCAAATACACCTTTTTTTCGCGTATTATATCTGAGAATAATTCAATTTCGTTCCATTTATTTAATTGAATAATATTACAATATTCAAAGATTTTTTTTTTTTTTTTTTGAATAAGGAAAATGATTTTTAGGGTTTCAAATTGGATCCACATCAGACTTTTTACCCTTCAGATCGTTTGAAAGGCTTAGTGGAAAAGAAATATTTTCAATAAAAATAATTTCTCTACTCTCTACAACTTTTTTTAATAATTATTGCAGAAGATTTGTTGAGGTTTGCTTCCGAAATTGAACAGAATAACTCCAAATGTTGATGTAAGTCATTCATACGAAAATTTAGCAACGAAGAGCAAGAACTGAAAGAGTATCTTAATAAAGTGGCTAAAGCACTAGATCTTAATGTAAACTACTGTAGCAATCAATAAATGACCAACCATTTTGAGAGGCTGGTTAAAAAATATTTATTTTTGAAAACAAATGACTTTTCTATGGTAAATTGTTGTTACCAGTGTGTGTACTGTCCTCTATTAAACGGCGCCAAAACAAACTGAATATTAATTCATTGGATAGTTTTGATTGGTACCGCGTCGATATGTCTCTTTCTCTCCTTTTCTTTAAACGTATAATTTTACTGTGTTATTGCAGATATACATTCTCTTTTCCTTTATGTCATCTTTCTTAAAGAAATAATCTAAAATTCTCTAAAATGTATCTTTACACACATTAAAGTTTAAAAGTTCACACAAAATAATACTCTCCTGCGATATATACGAGTTTTAGATTTTAAATAACGAGAATGACGCTGTTACAAAAAAAAGTACGCATGCACCAAACGCCAGCGAAAGAGAGCTGTTTGTATTGAAGCCTTCTCTTTCGAATGCTGTAAAAATTTTATTTTGATTTCATACATATTTACTTATTATCACCTTCAATATACACCCTTCCTCTATCCCTTGGTTTGGTTTGGTTTTATTAACTTCGCACTAGAAGCAACATGAGGACTATTGGCGACGGACCTCGTAATTTTGAATCTCGATCAAGTGACGAGGATGACACCTGAGCTGGTACCCATCCCTACAACGCTCCATGCGAATCCTCCATTGTTCGAAACAGTACTGAAAGTCTCTTTCTTTCTGCTTCTTCAGGACGCGTGCCGCTTTCTTTTTCGCAACTTCAACGGACCCAAATCTTGTTCCTTTTAACACAGATTCCACCATTGGAAACATATAGAAGTCGTATGCGGCAAGATCCGGCGAATAAGGAGGATGGTCTAACACTGGGATACTGCACTTGGCTAGGTACCTCTTGATAGACAATGTTAAAAGGCTTGTCCCTCCACAATTCGAGTCGTTTTTTCCTTATTCTTTCTCAGAGTTTAGCAAAATTGTGAAGTTATTAATGTTGATTAATAGTTTGACCTTCAGGAACTCAGTGAAGATACACAATCCCATGAATATCGAAAAATAATCCTTATTACTTTAAATTTTAATTTGCTCATTCTAGCTTTTTTGGCTATCGGTGAAGATGGGCTCTTCCAGCGCATGGGTTGGCACTTTGTTTCAGGATCATAAGAAATAATCCACGATTTGTCACACGTTATCCTTTCCAATAAGTTTGAATCATTTTCAATAACATTCAGAGCGTCAGTATAAACATTTTTGCGAGCTTTTTGTTGTTCAAATGTGAGAATCTTAGGCACCATTTTGGCACACACTTTTTGCTCAAAATTGTTTAGTAAAATTTGCTGTATTGATCCTTTGTCAATTCTTACAGTATCAGCAACCATACAAATATTTATCCGACGCTTAGTTGGAACCAAATTACTGATTTTTTCGATATTCCCATCTTTTCGCCGTGGAAGGGCGACCCGGGCTTAAATCATCTTCAAAATCTTCTCGGTCATCTTAAAAATGCTTAAATTACTCAAAAATACGTTCAGCGATAAACATTCATTACCATAAACTTCTTTCAATAAATTATAAATTTCAGTAGCGGTTTTTCCAAGTTTCCTGTGAAATTTCACAATTCATTGTTCATTGTTACAATTATAATTTTTTTTCCGGCGAAACAAAAAATAGTAATAACTCTAATGCGAACGAAGGCTGTAATTATATGACCTTATTTACAGGAGCGAGAGGCATGGCATTTGAAAGAGAAGCCTTCACGCTAAACAGATGTCGTTTGGTGGTGCATGCGTACTTCTTCTGCAACAGGGTGTCTCATTATGTAATATCCATACCTCGCATATATATTTGTGTGTGTGTGTGTGTACATAATTTAAAAAATGGTACTCTGTATATATAAAGGTAAATAAACGTTTCATTTGTAAATGTTCTCATTCTCGCTATGTCATTTCTTCTATCCTTTTCTTTCATTTCATGATTCAGTTAAATATGCTAATGCACGAATATAATATGTTTGCGTATCCTTTCTAAATCATAGAATAAAATCGTGCGTAGTAAAGTGTCCACTAGACTGGTACACGCAAATTATTTTAATGTTGTTGTTGCATCGAGTAGTTTCAATTGGTGAGACCTTGGTTCATCATAAAACATCAAAAACTAAGCAATATTTAAAATACAAAGCTTGTAGGTTGCTTGTGCTGAATCTGCTTCTAAGAAGGCGAAGACGATATCATTGGCTGGAAAAGTGAAGGCGATGATTTTCCTACTAATGGACTAGTTAGAAAAAGGAGAAACGAGCAATGAACAATACTTTAAAGTGTTTGCCCCATTCTCATTTTCTATTCTTTACACCGTTGCTTTTTGAACCATTCTCATTTAATTATAAATATACACTGATGAAAACGAAATAAGAAAAAGAAACTTTTTCTCAATGTCCCTATTAAAATACGGGGTGCAGGGTTTGTTATCCAATAGAACTAGGCTTTCACAAAGAAATGTAGAAATTTCTATCCTAATATATTTTGAAAATATTTATCTTATATACTCAGCCTTTTTGAAAAAAAAATTACAAAAACGAAAGTGAGTATAATATAAAGATCCCACTGATTATTATTGGGACTATAGCCGGAGTTCTTTTTTCCCTCGAAAATCAATGCGATGAAATTGTGGAGATAATCGGGCTTTGTTTATGTTTAGATCACATTAGGAGCTGAAAGGAAAACAAATTACAGAAATTATTTATTTAATCTGTTTGTTTTCCTTCTTCGGGGGTAATAATTCATCTCTTTGTATACAAATATTTCATTTTCCAGGCAAACCTACTCTACTTTTTAGTAAATGGATACGAAAAGCACACACATCAAATGATCAAAATCGTTTCATAAATACGTAACACTTGAAACCTTCTGATCTGATCAAATAAGGAAGATGAATTTGGATATTGTTAAGCTAAAACCTTACGTTAAAAGTGAATGGCCTTGTAAAGTAATATTGTTTTTTGTCAAGTATCAGGAAACAAGGGCGACATCATCGCTTTTCAATCTTCCATATTTGGAAAGGAAAAAGAAGTCTCGAATCATCTATTAATCTGACGGCTTGAGTAAAATGGATTAAACGTCGGCCATAAGTACGCATCAATCAAATTACCATGGCCTATTACATAAAGTGAGAAGCTGACATGAATTTAAATAAAATTTAATTTTAAAAGGACTCGGTTCTCTTTGAACATTTTTTATTTTTATTCATGGATTTAAAAAAGAGGTGTTGGCATGCCATTTAGTATTTCTATTCAAGAAAATGATTTCAGATGAAAATTTGAATGAATGGCTAATACAATTTTTAAAATTTAATTATTTCACAAATATCTCTGTTGGACACCTCGACTACATCATGGTATGCAAACTTTCATCTGAGAATTCTGTGTTCCCCTAATGACACACCTTTCTGAAAATTCATTAGAAGCAAATTATTGGTAAATAGGAAGGATGTGTGGCAAAAAACTTTCTTTTATTGATGTTCCCATTTGCTGTTTGTGAGATTGCTATTACGGATTAGTAAAAACACCAAGAATCATCACCTATTGGACATTTTGAAAGTTGAGGGTTTTGTCAGTTGAAATTCTGTGATGTAATGTGGCGTATATTGCTTTTTTCATGGCAAGAACATCAGTAACGCGTTGTTTCTACGTACCTATCTTTTTGCTGTGACATTATTCCCATGCATATTTCTTTTAGATAAATAATTGAAAGTTTTGCAATCCTCATCAGGCATGTAGAGATAGTAATAGATAGTTTCGTCACTCCACATAGAGTAACAAAATTCCAATATTTCGATCTTTCCCACAGTATCAATGAATGCTGTCTCCATTTCCATCAAACCCGATGAAAAGGCGTGACTGATATCACACTCATTTTCACGTCCTTCAAACCACGTATCAAGGTCCGTACTTGACCTCCAAAACTATCTTTTTGCAACGGAACAGTGACGGCATTCCTTGCACATAAATTCAGTGTCAATGACATAGCCTGAAATTATATCTATAACACAACCAATGCCATTCAAAGATGTATGGCCCTAGGTCAGCCAACAACCGTCAAAAGAAACACTTATGTCAACAAATGAGACATCATTAGGTGCTTCGTTTGCATTTCGTACTTCACTGTACACTCCTCTTAGCATAGTAAATTTGCAGAAGCACTATAGGCTTTGTGAAGAAGTTTTGAACAATTGTTGTATGTTCTTTATGAAAAAGATAAGATATTTATGGAAATACAAAATTTTTCAATTTTTGGAATTTCAAAATTTCCAAACAGTCTTTTTTGTTGTTACGGAATGGCCTGTAAATTGATATCAGGTATAACATTTGTTTATTATTCATTTAATGTTTCTGCAGCAGAAACGCTTGAGGTAAAAAGACAATGTTTATGCAGCACAATCATTTGAAGTACAAGAACTGCTAATTAAATTTAATGAGTAAGAATATCCTAACTTTTTCCCCAAGTTCAAGCCTTAAAGGACCCGTGTGGTGACCGGGAATGACAGAATAGTCCCCCTGTAGCTCACGCATGTCGTAAGAGGCGACTAAAATGGGTACCCAGCGTCTGGGGGTATAACCGGGCACCCTGCCCCTGGGGAAAATAACAGGGAACCTCAGAGACTTGCCTTCCTTGGTAAGTACGGGCATCATGACCCCGAGGTACTCTAGTGATCTTTTTCTTTCCCATGGGGTTTACTGTCTTTAGTAAAAACGGGTGACGCACTCCCGGGATGCCCTAGCGATCCTTCTCTATTTTCGACACTCCTTCTTGTCAACCAATTTGTGCCTTTTCTTCAAATTCTTCTCGTCTAGACCACAGTTAATTCTTGTTTGGCGCAGTATAGCCATATTTGGCTCATGCGCCAATAGACTTTACTTTCTCACATGACCTTTTTCTCTATCAATCTTTTTTCAATGTTTTAAAGACTAGATCACAGATTTAACTTGTTAGGTTGTTAGGCGCAGTATGGCTACATCTGGCTCTCTCTCTCTCTCTCTCTCTTACGCCAATAAAACTTCACTATCATCATCATCATCAAGACTTAAAGTTTTGTCACATTCCGGGCATTTCAGTTTGATAAATATTTTATTGATTGAAAGTTCGCGATAAGGAAATTTCCAGTATCGGAACATACAGACTTTTCAATATTTAATAATTGTTCGATTCTGTTATTTGGATTACATTTTTTTTCTTTTGTAGTATCAGCTACATTATCAGCATCTCTTCGGCAACCCCTCTCTCCCAACTGATAAATCGACTCTTATTTTATTTTTTTCTCCTCTCCTCTGTTTTTAATCCGCTCTTTGAGAGGATTTTTAAATCCCAGATTTCTGTAAATTCGAAATAAATACATTGCTATGTTTGAGAGAATTTTTACGTCACTTTCGATCAACTTTTTTTTTTCGCTCATTCATTTTTACTCATACCGAGTAAGAGATGTCACAAACAACTAGATCTCGAAATGCATGCATTGCCGACGCTTATTATTCATATGCATGGAATGATATCGCAGGTTTACTCCAGGTATTTTATGCGAAATCTTCAACAGTTAAAAATTAAATAAACTCCAAAAACATCAACAGTTTCAACACGAACAATAATAAAGTAAATTCCCTATGAAGACCTTTTTCAATATGAAACGTATTTAGAATTGTTCGATTTCTACTCTAAAAACCAAACACAAAATATCAACAATAAATTTTTTGTAATGAAAGTTGTAGTGACACAAAAAAAGAGATGTACAGCATTACAGCTGTGATTGAAACAAAATCAAATTGTTTTTCGAATTGTTTTGATAAAAAAAATAGCATAAAATTATTAACATCACCAAAAAAGGAGGGAGATCAAGGGCGATTTTTGGTGTTGTTGTTTTGTTCACATTTTTCAGTTACGCTTTTTCAAACTTCGCGTTCTCGCTCATTCAAAAGTAATACATCAATCGAAAGATAGTAATTCAAAGAATATTACTAATTAAAACTTTAAGAAAATCAATATCTTGGTCATTTTGTGGGTACTGAGTCTCCTTAAAGTAAGCTATGGAATTACAAAAATGCATATTATGACGAAAAATAAATTCCGTAAATAAAGTTATTTGTTTGATTTTTTTCTGCGTGTATTTATTAAGAGAATTTAAATGTTTGTTTGCACTTAGAAGCAACACGAGAGCTATTGGAGGAGGAACTCGTTATTGTGAACCTCGGCCAAATGACGAGGAGGATATCTGAGCTAACATCTCCCTCTCTAAACTTCCACATTACGCCAACGGGAAGACTTGGAGCTTCTACACATTTAACGTGCATCGGCCTCGACATTTATTGGGGTTATAGTGGACTCGAACCCAAAACTCGACAAAAAGAACGCAGGCTGCGAATTCACAACCATTACCAATCGGCTGCCGCTGTTGTGAGTATTAAACACGTATTACGACGGAAACGAAGTTTTATTGCTATATATTACTGCTGACCTTTCAAAAGTATATACAAGAAACCCCCATCAGTATAATATGAATGATTTCTTCTTAAAAAATTCCAAGATATGAGAATTTTTGTTATACGAAACCAAGAATTAGTGGGGAAAGAAAGTGGAGTTATAGGTACCAAATGTACTACTAAGTATTGTTAATTAGGAGAAATATATTTATTAATGCAATTTTCTACAAATTATTAATGCGCTATAATTAAATAATTAAATATTTTCTTCGTTAGCCTACCATGTACTATTAACGCTTTTTTTTTTTTTTGTCCAGATATCTTCATCCTCTGAGCTTTCTTCAGAATAATCATCAATTCTATGATTTGCTGTTCACTCAAAAAATTCTAAAGCCTATTACTTTAGATTTCTTGCTTTTAACTTAGATATATTTTTCTTTGTATAGGAACTATATGCTTCTATTAATGGAAGAGTCTTCATTTAGAAATATAACGCCAACCATCCTGGTGAAATCTAGTCCTTTTTACGCCCATTTGAAAATAATATGTTTAATATCTTCGTTTTCATCTGTGCTATCACTCCTACGTTACCTTGACTTGTTCCAGGTGAAATTTCCACAAAAGCTACTTCATCAGTTTTAAAGTGCACTGCACACTCTGCTAATTAATTCCCACGGGGAATATATTGTGTCCCCTTAAGAGCTCTTGTTAGCTTCATCTGTAAAACACCTTCTTGTGGTTGCGGTAGCCGTCACAGTCGCGATCTCGCGTCAGGCGTTACTTTTTTTTTTTTTTTTTTGTTGAATAACAAACAACGTTCCTGTGTACCACTAAGTATCACACAGGGCTTACAGAAGTAAGTATAAAGCAGTATATTACAGTTGACAAAAACAACACAAACATGTGACTAAACAATGTACAAACAAAAATTAAGAAGGACTATAAATATCTTCAATATATTTGATAAATAGAACAAAAGAACTTTTACTAGAAATTAAGTTATTAAGATTTGGAGGCCAGTTAATGTTTAATTTTTTCAAAGTTAATTTAAGAATACCTCTCTGTGAGACAAATTTTGAACATAGAAACAGAATGTGCTCAATGTCCTCATCACCTCCGGCACTGCAGTTGCAAATTGTATTCGAACTTAAATTTAATCTATTCAGCTATTTTTTAAAGTTACTGTGACCTGTTAGAAATTGCGTAATTTTAAAGCTAGTGTAGAAGTGATAGCAAGACATTCTTATATTGACGTGTGGAAAAAATCTTTTCGTGATGCTTGCTGTATTTGATTTAATATATATTTCATTCTATGATTTCAGGATACTTTCCCTCATAATCTTTTTAAAGTACGATTGAGGAATATCAACTTTAAGATCAATTTCCCGCTTCATGGCAGTCTTTGCCAGAAAGTCAGCCATTTCGTTGCCATAAATACCAGAATGCTCACGTACAAAAGAAAAACAAATAGTAATGATTTGATCTTTGAGGTGTTTGAGATGCTTTTGAATTTCAACAACAATATCATTCGAGGAAGAAATGCTTTTTAATGTTTCCAAGGATGAGAGTGAATTAGAACAAATCAAATAGTTCGAGGCAACACAATTTTGTTGAACAATCCACTTGATGGCGAAATTTAAGCACAAAAGTTCAGCCACATAAACAGTTACTTGCATCGAATTTTCGGATCGAATCCTGATGTCACAAAAGACCTACCATGAAGCGGGTCTAATGCACGTTATAACTAACTTTGCTTAACTCTTATTGCCTATAAAATCAATCCAAATTCATAACAACCAACTTTCACGTCTATAAATTACTTAAACTTCAGACTGCAGTAATTTTTATATATATATATATATATATATATATATAGGCTTACACAGTTAGGCTTATTTTCGTTTCCATATGATTTCCAAAGATTGCTCAGAATAAATGCTCGTATTTGGGTCACAATTTTGAATTTTGTCTACCATTTTCGATAGCTTTCGCTTGTTACCTCTTGGTAGTATCCATGCTTGAATTTCATTAAGAAAAGTCATTTTTATGTAGTCAATAAAACTCAGTAAGAAAAGAGATATTTTCATTTCCAATTGCAATAGTTATTCAAAATAGAAAAAAGAAATTGAAGACCATGTAAATAATTTCAGCACGTATGGCAGGGGTGTTACTCGTGATTTTTTTTACTTGGTTGTGAGACACAATAAATTCTTAAACATATTGAGACATCTTTATTAAATTGCATCGTGATATTCCTGCTCAGTAAAGGAATTGTCATTTATTTAAGGGCGTAGTATACTCAGTAAAGGGATTGTTTTTCTGCATGACAGTGATCATCCTCACGTGGCTCGTCAAACTTGAGATCTCATCGCATCGTATGTCTGGGAACAACTTGATTACCCTCGCTATAGCCCTGATCTGATGCTCTGTGACTACAACTCGTTCTTTTACTAAAAAAAGGGATTTGGGCTGCAAGAGCTACATGACGATCATGATGATGTCAAAACGGCAGTCCTGCAGAAGTAGCCCGTTAGGCGGGAGATCTCTGAGAGGATGGAATACAGTTGCTGGTTCTACGATATAATACGTGCCTTAATAGTGCAGGTAATTATGTTAATTATTAGATTATGATACATACTTTCTTATAAAAATGAAACGGTAGGAAAAATTGTTCTGGTTTTTTTTGAATATTTGAATATATATATATATAAATATATATATACACACACACATATATATATATATATTAAATGCAGTAATAAGTTTTAAAGCTTTCTTCTGAAAGAAATGAATATGTAATTGAGAGCTAAGAATAATACGCCACCTTTCGCCATCGGTCAGGTAGTTGACGGATACCAGCGCCAGCAATGTAGAACGATTCATCTTCTGACGCGACAAAATCGTCAACCCAATTTAGTGCTTCGTTTACTAATCGAAAGTGTATAGAAGACAAGGCATTGTGCATCGGCCGAAATAAACAATAGTCTGGGGGAGGGAGGCTAAGTCAGGGCTATGGGTCGGTTGTTTCAAAACTCTCCAGCCAAGAGTTACAAGCATTCCTTAGCTGGGTTTGCAACAGGAGATCTTGATTTATCATGTAGCAATTTCACGGGGTGCAAGTTTTTGCCAACAAATGGACGTTTCTGACCGATTTCCTGATTCAGTCACAGCAATAGTAGCTTTCAGTAGCTACATTTACACCGGGTTCCAAAAGTTAGTAATGGAGCACACCCTTCGCATCCCACCAGAGGCATAAGATAACTTATTAGCTAGGAATTATTCGTTTCGTTGCTGAAGTTGTTGCCTAGCCGGGACTCACCCAATGTCTTTCGTGTTTCATCATCTACCATCACGAATTTCTATCAGAGTGATTTTTGTGTTACTTGTTTAACAGATTCTCATGCGCTTCAAAATACGCTCATCCTTGTTCCTCTGGCTCAGTGCATGTGATATCCATCTTCCTGCCTTCTGAATCTTTTCCACTATATGTAAACGATAATAAATTTTTTTTATGATATTCATAATTGTTAAGTAAGTTCATTTTGCGATTGAGATGCATCGTCTTTGAGCAGTGCTTAGAGAACTCTCATGACTAGTCTTCAATGGAGCGTCATTACGTTATTGATCAATAACATCAAAATCGTCATCTTTAAAATACCGAAATCAAAATTCGCATGCGCTTCTCGATGTTATTTCCTCCTCGAAAACAGAACAGATTGACTGACCTGCTTTTGCTGAATTTTTTCTTTGGTGAAATTCATAACGAATGCAATAATGAATAGATGACTTAACGTAAGCCATTTTTCACCTTCGAAAGGGTACATATTTCAAAATTATAAATTCTAATAATAATTACATTAAAGGAATAATTAATGAAGATATTGGCATTTTTTAAAATTAAGTTGGTTATAGTAATTAAAATTTTACCTATTGAAGTATTCAAAGAATATAAGTTTTATATTAATGAGGAGTTTAAATTTTTGAATTTTAAGGTTAAAGATAGCACTAAGATTTTAAATTCTACAAATTTTAGTCATATTACTGAGGTTTTAGTTCCTACAGCACTATGATTTTTAGACATAAAAGATTCGATAAAAATTACTGAATGAATTCCTTATTTGTTATAGTGATAAGGTCCCAGCTAATATTGCTTTTATTTGCAAAAACTTTATTCTAATATAAATAATAAACATCTGATTTTTAGTGAAACTTTTATTAAAATTAATAAAAGTGTTAGAGAAATAGCTAATAGAATTAAGGTTTTAAACAAAAATAGGTTATACAATGAATGTGGTTAAATTTCCTCATATATTACTCCTAAATTTCATAAGGTATCCATTAACGTTAAAGCTGTAACTAATGGTTTCAATGCTTACATAACTAAAACAAACAAAGTGTTACAAAAATACTTTTGATACCTTGAATAAGACTGTTATCATTAAAATAATTACAAAATTATTAATTATTTAAAAAGTAAAAGGATTTACTATATTTATAGATATGACTTTGAAGATTTTTTTAGTTCAATTGAAATTTAAGATTGAATTAAAATTATTTTAAATCATTTTAAGAAATTAAAAATTAATACTTATGTATCACATGGGAAATTTAGATTTCTTTTTAATCTTGTCTGAAGAAAACATGTTTTGGTATAATAGAAAAAAAACTATAAACAAATTAAAGGCATATCTCAAGATGGTCCAGCAAGTAATAGTCTTACAAATATATATTTACATTTTCCTGAATACAATTTTTTTAGAAAATTACAATTTCCAGTTAGAAAATGTATTGATGATCTTATAATTTTTCAAATGAATTTCAACCCAGAAGTTCAATCGGATTTATCTTTTTATCCTTCTTATTTAAATTTGATTAAAACTAATGAAAACCCCTACAAACAGAATTTCTAGATATTAATTTAAAAATTTAGAATAATTGATTATTAATTTCACAAATGAAACAAGAAAGATATTTATTGTTTCCTTATTAATGAAGTTATTTTATTTGATTGCAGTTTAATTTTAAATATACAAAGAAACATTTTATGTCATTTTTTTTTACTTAGAAATATTAAATTGGTTAATATGCCTTTAAATATTTAGAATATTTTAAATAATTTCCTTTTTATTTGTGCTAAAGCTGATTATCGAATTTTTTTAAAAGAGAAGTACTTAAATTACAAAATGTTTAATCATAAATTTTCTTTATTTTGTGTATTTTAGGGTTATAATTTACTTGATAATTTTCTTTTATATTTTAAAAATGTTTTCTTCTATTTTGATAAAATTAAATTTTAATTTATTAATAATTTATATTTCTTGTTTACTTATTGTTATTTATTTGTTTATTTAGTTTAATTCTATTTGTTACACTACTGCTTAACGATTGCTTTCTTAGCTTATAGCCCTCTAGTGGCATATGTAAGAGCGATCTAGTTAATCTGATAAGAGAATTGTGAAGTATAACTCTCAATTAAGGAAGATGAATAAATGTTTAATTCTGTCCAAAACTCGTCATATTTTTAATTCGAAAATTTCCAAGCTACCTCCGAACATTATTACTATTTATTTGTCTTTAATTTAATTTATTTTTATTATTTAAAAATAGTATGTAAAATATTTTCTCTTTAGATTTGTTATGAAAAATTTCATAGATGGTGTTGCTTCATTTTTATTTCTAGCATTTTTAAATTCGCTATTAATTTTTTTCATCTTTTAGGATTTCTTTTTTTATATAAATTTATAATTTTGTAAATTTTTTAATTTCTTTCTTAAATTCTATATTCTACGTAAGTTACGGCCTCTGAATGTTGATTGGTTATGTCTAGAGTTTAGTGTTTCAATTTATCCATATATATCTCTCTCTGTGTGTGTATGTGAGTGTATAATTAGTATTACTTTCCCCTTTAGATGGCGACCTTGTTTCAATCTGTTTCCCATTCCCTCTTATTTCTTAAAGAATTTATTATATAAGTTAATTTTTGGCTTTGGAAATGCATTAAATATCGTTTTTTTTTCTTTCAATAATTGTTCTATAGTTGTTTTATTTCGTTAAGTAGCTTTTAGTAATTTTTTTTTTTTTTTTGGTTTCATTGAATTAATGAATCTATGAAATTATGTAGTGCTTTTTGTGTTTTAAATTTTATAAGTTCCTTATTTATTTATTTATTAGGTAATTAATTTCTTCCTGCTAGTGATTTTGTTTTGTTTAAAAAGTTTCAACATTTTATATTTATAATGACGTATCGTTGATAAATATTTTATATTACATTATTTTTAGTTTGCTTACTTTTGTGATAATTTTTGGTTTAATTAATATTACTCCATTTAGTTAAGATTTTTAAATGGCGTTGCAATATTTTAGTGGAAATTAGATGTCGTTAAATTTCTGATTTTTCGTTCGGTACCATATTTTTATTATGTAACTCACTGAAGTGTGATTATTTGATCAGTAATTACTGGCATAAACACACAATATTCCATTCCAAAGTAGAGAACAGAATTGATTACATTATTTCCATTTTTCTATATTTTGCTTTTCTATCACCTTGTTTTGTTTTGAATTGTTTCGATCTTTAATAGCTTATTTTGAATTTTTGGGCTTTATGGTGTTTTATACTTTAGATTGTGTGACTATTTAAGTAATTTTTTATTTGATTTGCATAAATCATTAATTTAATATGTCGTTAGTTTCTTAAATGTTAAGCTTTTTTTTCTCTTAATTATTCTGTTTTAGTTTTGGAAAAAATTTAGTGTTTTATGTTCTTGAAATGTACTATTTGTTTGTTTATATATATATATATATATATATATATATATATATATATAACACATCGGCTGATAAGTTTCCTGTCTGACTCACAGATGGCACCCCCCATACAAAATTATCATTTTTTTTTTATTAAGTACTAATCTTCAAAAGGTAGCTGTAAAAATTTTAAGATTATCTGACGTTTGGCTCAAAAGTTACAGTGTTTTAGAAAAACAACTTTTTTTTATTTTCAAAACAATGGGGGAGGGGGGAGAATTTCGTGTGTTGATAAAACATTACTTTTTGATGGGAAAAAAACGCAGTTGAGACTAAAGCATTTCTTAATAAGCGTTATTTGGACTCCACCAGGAAAATCGAACATTATTGACTGGTTTATTGAATTTAAACGTGATCGTACGAACACCGATGATGAGCCACGCTCTGGTCGCCAAAAGAGGTGGTTATACCGGAAAACATCAAAAAAGTTCACAAAATCGTTTTCACAAACCGTAAAGAAGTTGAAGGAGATAGCTGAAACTATAAATTTATCAAACGAACGTGTAGGCTTTATTTTGCATGAAGATTTGTCTATGAGAAAGCCGTGGGTGCCGTGGGTACTAACAGTAGACCAAAAAACAACGAGCCGATTATTCCCAGAGCTGTTTGAAGCTATTTCTGTGAAATAAAAGGTCGATACGTAACAATGGACGAAACTTGGATCCATTGTTATACGCTAGAGTCAAATCGGTAGTCAGCTGAATGGACATCAGCCGATGAACCTTGCCCAAAGAGGCCAAAAGTGAGACAGAGTGCTGGCCAAGTTATGGCGTTCGTATTTTGGGATGAGTACGGTATCTTGTTTATCCATTACCTTGAAATAGGCAAGACAGTCAATAGCGATCGCTACAGGGCCCGACTGGATCGTTTGAACTAGGAAATTTCGAAGAAACGGCCCCATATCAAAGAAAGAAAATGTTCTTTAACGAAGACCATGTCACAAGTCTTTGGCTATGAAGGCAAAATTGCACGAATTACACTTCGAATTGCTTCCACACCCACCATATTCTCTAGACTTGGCCCTCAGCGACTATTACCTGCTGCAGATCTAAAAAAAATGCTCGTCGGAAAAAGATTTGGCTCGAATGAGGAGGTGATCGTCGAAACAATCGCCCATTTTGTATGTGTGTGTATATATATATATATATATGCACATACAAAATATATCACAGCATCACCCATACACACATACACACACACATATATATATATATACACATGTATATATATACATATATACACACACACACACACTCTCTGTGTGTGTATTGTGTGTGTGTGTATGGGGGATGTTGTGATAAAGTTTTATTTAAGTACCTATGGTTTAAGACAAAAAAAAAAAACCGTTAAATATCTCTCGTTACAGATGAGTTATTGACAGTTCGGTTAGTTTGTTTTCATTTAAAATTTCATATTAAAAAAATATTGAACGTATTCAATACATATTTTGTGTTACTGGTACTTCTGTTTGGTTTACTAATATATAATAGAGACTTCTTTCAAATAAATAATTTTTAAGTTTCAATTTCGTTTTACATGCTGACACATAAAATTAAATTAGAAGTAAGAACAATTTTAAAATACTCTACAACTTTTTGCTACAAGTTTGGGAATATTAACGAGTAATTACTTTAATCGCTTTTAATTAATTAGTAGTTATTCTTCGTTTTTCTTTTAAAACATAATTATAAAAATAAATCACAATATTTTTACTTAAGGTTTTTTTTTTTTCTGGCTTAGTAATTTATAATTATTCAACAGAAATTGATTCATTTATAAGAATTTTTCTTGTTGTAAGATAAATGTTGATATTGGTTCCTTGTTAGCAGGGATATCTAACGATTAAGAAAAACTCGAAGAGTTTTACAATTGTTGCACTCCTGATCGATGAAATTAAATTGGTATATATAGTCACGGTATCGCCATCTGGGAGTAAATTTCTGAATTATAATACAAGCAAAGGAAATAACAGCATAGCCCCTTACATGAACCTCAAAAACAAACTCAATCAGAAAAGATAAATCGGGGGCAGGGGGGAAGGATCTTATTGAATATTTTCTCGATGAAATTTAAAATGCAGTCGTTTTATTTCGCAAAGTTTCACTTTATTTTCTTGCGTTCACCCTGTTTCTAATCGGTTTTGTGCTAATTTTATTTGTTACGTTAATCCATATCTATAAGACTAAACAGAAAAGAAAAAAGGGGTACCGTATGTATGTAAAGTAATACTTTTGAGCATGTTTGTATATTATTATGAATGATACATAATAATTATAAGTATGCAGTGTTCATACGCATTTGCATGATTACTTTATGAATTCGGTTAGACGATATAGCTGATAGCTTTATTCGCTTTGGCTAATGACAAAAAGTATTAAAATGAAATGTATAATTTCTTGCTTTAAAAACTATTAATTATTATATTAAAATAAGAAGATCCAAGACCTCTATCACTAAAATTTATTTTTTCATTTTTGTGTGTTGCATATCATATTTTACAAATTAATATAAAAATAACTTAAAATCCGCTATTTTGGATCGCACGTGCTTTCCGCATTGATTATTATTAAAATGTCCTCTTAGCATAGTGTCTTATTCAGCGTTCTGTTCTTTTATCGCTTAGGAACGGATCCTAAGCGATAAAAGGGACCTTATTGCATAATATTTACAAAAATTCTTAAGTGATTCAAATAATTAAAAATAAATCATTTTTTTTTTTCACGTAATAAAAATTTGCTCTGTCTTCTTTTCCCCAGTTACTAAGAGGCAGCGGTAGTTTAATGCTCATGGTCGTAAACTCGTAGACGACGTTGTTTTCATTGAGTCATGGACTTGAGCCCTGATGCCACTAAAGACTCTCCATGTGACGGAGCTGATGCATGTTATATCTGTCGAGGCTCCAAGACCTCCCATTAGTATAGCGTGGAAGTTGGAGAGAGGTGATAGCTCAGGCGCCGTTCTCGTCATTTGACCGAGGTTAAGAATTAAGAAGTCCGTCGCCAATAGCCCTCGTGTTGTTTTTAAGCGCGAACTTAATAAAACAGTCAAATGCATTTTTATAGTATCTTCGATTTAATCGCATTTTTCTGAATATATTTTTTTATTTGATTTCTTTTCTTCAATTTTTTATTGTTTTATTGCTTTGTTTTGATTGTTGACTTCACGCTTAGAAGTAACAAGAGAGCTATTAACGATGAACCAACGACACCAGAGTTGGCACCCTTCGCCAGACTACCATGCCAATGAGAGAGCTTTGAGCCACAACAGATGTAATACGTAACAGCCCACAACATGGCAGGTCTGTAGCGGCATCAGGATTTGACCTCACGACTCGATGGAGCAATACAAGCTCAGGACATTGACCACTCGGCTATTGCGACCATAATGATACTTTCAAAGCTATGAAGCTTTCAATATTTGCTTTCAAATTCAAAAGATCAGAAATGTTAGCGGATTGAACAAATTGTATAGATGGGTTAAATACAAACATAGAGTATTAGATAATATTGAATGTGGAGCAATGGAGCCATAATGGAGACAGAGAACACAAAATAGTTTAAAACACTGATGAGAGAAAACGAAATTATATTATGAGCAGATCAAAGGATTGTAAAGGAGTAAACGTATTTTTGAAGCATAATCAAAAGCGTCCTGTATTAGAAAGTCTAACTCCCAATTATTATGCACTGAAATTAAAAGTAACATTCTTAAGTATGAAAACATCCTAATTATGTCTTTTATCAGAAATGGATTTTGAATGATTGATCGTTTTATTAACGTTACACTTAGAAGCAACACAAGGGCTATTGGTGACGTATCTCATAATTTACCATAAATGCAAAAATAAGATTATCTACTGCAGATCAGTGTGTGCAGCATAGATCTTATCACTAGAAAACTTATTAAGTTACTTATAAATTTAAAAGTTAAAAATACTTATTCCGATTACAGCTAATATTATACGGGAAGGAATCACTTCCTATTTCCATCCGTACGAAATTCCTACTAGTGTGACATTGGATGATGTAACCACTGTATAACAGGAAATAAATTCGAGATTTGTCTTTTTGAAAGGTCTCATACAAATCCGGAATTTTCTCCTGTGTTGATTACCATTTGGGAACTACATTATCAGAAAATATTAAACTTTGGTTTTTAGACCACGAAATCCAACTGTTTGTAGATGAACCAAGGCAGTGTTTTAACTGTTTTAGTTTTCTGCATCACTGTCTGTTTTGCCAACAATCTGTTACTTACGTAAATTGTGGCGCATCCGATTCAGGAGAATATACCTCTAACAAGGGTTATATCAATTGTAAAGGAGATCATTCTGCTAGCTCTCCTCAATGTTCTGTTTGCTCTAGAGAGAAAGTAATATTGGACTTATAGAGTCGACAACACCTCCCAAGAGGAGAAGCGAGACGATGATTTAGAAAAACTCATTATGAGAACTATTCAGCAGTTTTAAAAATTCATATACAAGATATGCAAGAACTGTTATATTTTTTAAAAAAAATAATGTTAAATTCCTTTCAAATCGTGTTAAAAAAGCAAACAGGATTCCTAATGGAATATTTCCAGAAAACAATGGGAAGAACTAGGTTACGTAGAAAAACTTGTGGCCACGGTAACCTAGTGGTCATGGTTGCGAACTCGCTATCGGCGTTGTTTCCTGGATTCGAGTTCTGATGCCATTGAAGACTCACCGTGTAACAGGGTTGATGCAGGTTAAATCTGATTATGTTAGCCCTTCCATTTTGGCGTGGTAATAATAATTTAGTGTAAACGGTACTCTCTAAGTATCCTGTCGTTTAACACAATCTACACCAACTGGAATATCTTAACAAATAGTACCTCGGATATATATATTCTTATTATATAAATTGAAATATGCTGAATATTAAATTTTCAACTCATAACATAGAAAAGCTCATCAGAAATTATTAATCAGAGTCATTTTGTTCTTTTAAATGTTTTATAATAACAAAAATAATTCATAGCAATCAATAATACAAAACATTAGACTGAAATAAATGAATCAAGATATCTAATGAAGAATTATCTTAAATCCATACACGAGCTTACTTTAAATGCTACACACCAAGAACAAATTACAATAAAATCACTTTAAGTCGGTTCACTTGGGGCCAGAGCCGGTCCGGGATATTGAAAATCCGGGTTAACTGGAGAATAGGAAAAAAAAATGAAATAAAATATGCAGAAAATCATCTTTTTACAGAACAAATCGAATATGTATGCTTATTTACAGAAGATAAAGATATCTGTTTTATAGACAGTTAGAGTATGCTTAAAGTCTAATTGCATTAAATAAGTTAAGCTTAAAGTCTAATTGCATTAAATAGATTAAGCTTAAAGTCTTATCGCAGAAATATTGCTTAGAATACTTGTAAAGTCCACCTTAACCTTACACTTTTCTTTAAAACATTCATAGCTATTTGAAAGTTTCACTAAAGAAAATAATTTTTGAAAATACATGCATGAAGCGAGTAAATATTTTTATGGAAATTTATAGATCGCTTTTCAAAATTTAAAAAAAAATTCCTTTGCAGACTTATTGGGATTATTTGGAGATCCAAGATAAAGGGGTCGGACATAACGCGGTTATTTACGACGCTCTGGTGTTAATTCAATAAATCCATCTTTCAAGTCATGTTATTATAAACTCAAAAAGATCAGACAACTTCTTATAACAGGTAAGATTAAGGAACATCATTATGAGACAAATCAGTCCACATGTGATGTAACCACACCAACCACAAGTGACCCAAAATGGACAATATACCTTTTCGCAGTTGGGGAGGGACTGATTAAGCATTGATTCAGTATTGTTTTTTAAGACGCCGTAAGGGTGCATCAGCCAATGGTTTCTTAGGGACATCAGGATTCGATGCCATGACTTGATGGAAACACCTCCGGCTACAAGTTTTCGACCATGAGGTACATAGCTCTCCCGACCGCCTGCCTGGAACAAACTATATAACGCTACATTAGAATAGTAATGCATTCGATGAATCTCTTCTCGGAATTATTACTTTCATAACCAATTGATTGATGTAATCAAATAGTTATTGATCATCATAATTATTTGATCGTTGACAAACTATGAATGAAACATAATCTTAAAATGATTTTTAAATACTATGTTTAACTTCTTAAAGATTTATTTTCTGAAAAAATAGTTGAAAATTTTAATTTTTTATTAAAAAGTTAATATGCGAAAAAGTAAAGATTTAATATCATCAAAAATAATACGACAACAACGTTTAAAACTGTTTTTGCATATTATTATTGTTAGAAAAAATTCTTCTGAGATACTTTTTAATAATATAATTCCTTAAATCATTTACATATTTTTTTTCTTACTTCTGTAATTAAAATTTTAAAAAATGTTCATTTAAACTTCTCATTTTTTTAAAAAAAACAAACTCCAATAACATACATATGATACAGTCAGAAAAATTATTATTTATTCCATTTCAGAAGTATATTATATTTGACATAAATTTCAGATATTAAAAAGCTTACTAGAAATTGGTGACATGTATACATACTGCATTTATCAAAGACGATTTAGGCACTTATAACCTAGAAAGCTTGTTTGAAAAATGATGCCTCCATGAACATAATTTTTTTTTATTTATTAAATGATTTGTTGTACCTGAAACCTACATATGTTTTCTAAGTAATGTTCTTATTTTCTTTGTACCCGGATGTCATTGATGTTCCTCGAATTGAAGAAGATGGCGAGGAGGATGCAGTTTGAAGCAGTGAGGCATCATTGCTTCTTGAGGTTTTCTCCTCTTCTTAAAGATGAAAGAGTCCATTAATGGCCCTCCCTTCCATTATAACGACGACTTGAAAGCTTCCATTGAAGCTTGATGTCAAAACCCATCACCGGAATTCATCTCCGACTAGTCCCGTGTTGGTGCGAATCCGTTGAAAGGATTAAAATTTAATCAAAAACTGAGTAACGCATTAAATAGAGCGTACATGTAGCTTTCCTGTACACGAATATTTGCGGAAATAAGTAATAAATAAAAATTTATGAAAATTGAGGTATTACTATTCTACCTCGGCTCGTATCTCTGTGTGCATGAGAAAGAAAAGAAGGTGCTAATTGAAAAAAATTCTTTATCATTGGTAGATTACAAGGTTGTAGAATACATTCACGTGAGATGAAACTAATAACACTATTCAAAGTGCCTTGGTTTTGCATATTAACACAAAGCCCTGTACACTGGCATTGAAAACCAGGATATTGATGAATCGTATGTAGCGAAGCAATTAATGCAATAAGGATCAATTCACGAGTCGTAAAATGTTAGTGCGGTAAGTATATTGCCTAGTTTAATATTTCTTATGGATCCAACTTCTTCGAAGCATATAATACTTCCGAAGTAAACGGTTGCTTTCTGACAATACAAAATTAAAGATATTTAATTATTTTTTTTTTAATTTCCCAAATTTTTCTTGATCTTCAATATCTGCATAACTCGTCTTTTCTCTGTTTGTGTCAAAGTCAGTTGTTCTTCCTGTTCTCTCTTCTCTGTTGAGTCAGCTTGAAATGATACGGTAGAGTTGTTATAATTTATAATAATCGTTTCTAATATTCCGACTGATGACATTGTGATTATGTAGAATTAATGTTTAAATCGAGCTATAAAACTTTGAATTACATTGAAGGATCTCGGTTTATTTTAGCTATTATTTTATTGGTTGAGTAAACGAAAATTATGTGCCAGAAGTTTGTGATAGTGTAACATAAAAAAAGGAAGTAAACGAAAAGATACTTAAAGATACACAAAAGTATACGCAAAAATAAAACAACATTAAGAACATTTTCCAAAAGTTTTCTAGAGGAGAAAAAATAACGTTCTTTGAATGTGAACAGGATATAAAAAGCACTCTTATTCCAAGAGAACAAAAACTTTAAAAAAAACAGAAACTTAAAAGAACAAGAAAGCAAAAAATGATATGAAAATAAAGAATTAAAAACAATTAAAAATAAAGAAAATAAACAACTAAATCCGATTTTCAAAACGGTAGTATATAAATTCAATAAGAAACACAATAATTGATAGACAATGTAGAATACCCAGAGCCAGGAAAATACTAAAGAGGTCATCAAATGTCAGAGGCTTAACTGCTTCTTCAGGAGAATATTTCTTGTTTTTTCGATACTGCGTTCGAAAAACTTCATCATCGACAAACTTTTGATACAAACCAGCGCTGTTGACTCTAAGGATCATGGTATCCAATGGACCTTTGCAACAGAAACCCTTTCTGACCATGATGGCGACATTCCAAATTCCATAAGAATCCTCCGAGATGAACTGTGCCGAAAATGGCGGTTTACCGAAAACGATTTGGCATGACATTCGCGCTCCTCCGATGGCAGTATTATGTCCAATATTTCTATCTCTGTAAGTGTTGCCAACGTAATACCAATTGTTTTGTTTCACTGCTCTTCCTATGATTTGATAATCTTCTCTATCGCTGTTTAAAAGGAAATCATCATCAAAACCTCCTCGAGGCATCAAAACTTTATATTGTCCCTTTTTCACAGCAGTGGCCAAATCCTTCAGATCTCGAATTCCTCTTTCTTTGAGCTGGACGGTGAGGAAGGACAATAGAACAGACATGTAAATGAACTTCAAGAGAGTATCGGCAACCAAATAAGATCCTTCCAAGATTCGACGCTTCGTGGAACCGCTCGGTTTTCCATAAGAAGATTTCACATAATTATAGAGCTCAAAGATAAATGCTGGCAAGATCCTCCAAAGGCATGTAAAATGTCGAAGTATTTTTGGGATAACGAACAGACAGATGATAATTATCCAAATTTCAGGCTGGAACGGTGAAATAAAAACGACGTTCTTCGGCACGACACCAGGAACATCTGTAGCAAAGGTTTTGTCTAAGACATAATGAGGTACGACATAGTCTACCACTCTTGTTCTTTCTTCTGTCTGATCCATATAAAGCACAGCCATATCAATTTCTCTCCTTGCTAACAATCCTGTAACCCCCGTCCAATTTCCGTGCTTATCTAGAATACCATAGAATCCATTGTCGGTTGGTAATTGGATCGTGTATTTGAAATTCAGTTTGTCGGCCAGGATGCTCAGTAATTTAAAATCATTACCCGAGACGACAATGCCATTTGGTGTTTCTCTTATAAAAAAGTTTGGACTGTGAGCTCCCGAAACTTTCAAAGTGCTGGGAAACTTCATTTTCGATATAAACGAATTTTGCTTTTGAGGTAATAAATTCTTTTAATTATTTGGGTATAATTTTTTTCCTTTTCAGAGTTTGAAAATACTGTGACCAAGGTTTCAAATATGCTTCAGTCTCCTTGTTATTAATATTTTTTCAAACGTATTTCTCCAAAACGTCCACATCTACAAAAGAAGAACGTGTCATCAAAAATATATCTCAACTTAAATTAAAAGCAAATAATAATAAAAAACTAAATAAATTCTAAAATAATATGCCATAGAAGCAGGTATCGGGGGGAAATCTACTTGTAACTCCATATTTACTGGTGCGACATCAATTGAAATTTTATAAATGAATTACGAAGTTTTCTTTATGTATTCAGTTTTTCAACTTACCGAGAATTTTTAATTTTAATGAGAAAAAAAAATTAGATCTGTTTATACTGATAAGTTAACAAATTTAAATGATGAGAAAATGTTTCCAATTTGCATGAATATACAACTTAGCAAATAACTAAGAATCGTGCATTTATAATTAATAATTATACGAGGTTTGTTTAAAAAATAATGCTCCCATGTCCATAACTACTTATTTGTTGTTGCCTTAATTTATTTTGATTGTATCCTCTAGTTAATGCACTGCTTTTCTTTGTTCACAGATGTCACTAAGATGTCGTTCTAAGAGCTCATGAAGTGGCAGTCCACATTGGGGAAATGTTTGAAGGAGCAGGACGTCATTACTCTTTGAAGTTTCACCTCTTCGGAAAATGAAAGAGTTCCTCAAATGCCATAACTTTCTTTCTGATGAGGAGGTGGAAACTGCCATTAATACCTCGTGTCGACAACAGCCTTTAGAATTCTTCTCCTACGGGCTCGAACTACTGTTCTTAAATTGGTGGAAGTCTGTGGAAGGTGTCAAAATTGTATCAAAATTTGAATAGTGTATTTCTTAGAGGATAAATGAAGCTTTAAGGCATAGTAAAAATTGTGAAAATTCAGTAAATAAAAAATTTATGGCCATAGAGGTATTACTTTTCGGTTAACTCTCGCACTGAAGGTTTTTCATTTAATGGTATGACTCAATGTATAAGATAGCTAAACACTTCAAAATTGGCATTCATTTACTTTTGCAATGACTTTGATTTAACTTAGACGTTTTCATCGCAGAATCTCTATAGCAGGGGGTTTCATACATGTGGACCAAATGGGAATGAGGAGCGAAAGAAATATCATTATCTACTGTAACAAAGTATAATTTCCCAAAATTAATTCATGAGTCCTTGTACCAAATTGCCTCTTTTGATTCAAGTCCAAGCCCATCTTACATTGTATCTGAACATTATATAAATTCTTATGCCAAGGAATAGCCCCGTACTATTGTCTTAAACTATAATCGAGTCGACATTGGTGGTTTATGCGCACCAATACTCATGTCCGGATACAGATAAGATCAATTGGAGTCTCCTTAGCTCTTAGCGTCTGCATCTTTTTTGTGATTGACAGCTTTAAAATGATGTTAGACAATAGGATTAGTTAATTCAAATCAGTTGTCCTTCAAATTGTTGAGAAGTTTGAAGAATTGGCATTGAATATTGTCTTTTGTGTTGATTAAACTAGTGAGGACGAGAACATGAGTGACACTTGTGCATGGTGGACAATCGTCTGAAAGAGTAAGTTGATTATGTGTAAAGAGATTAATATCTGTTACATTTCCTACCATCCACTCGGTCAACTACCACTTTATCTGAAAACGTCCTTATTATTCCGGTGAACCCAAATAAAGAACAAGAGCCTGTGATTCATTTTATTGTTGCGTCTTCTCTGTTGCAATCAGATGAACTATAATCCCAGACAAGCTTCACAAATTTCGTTATTTCTGCATTAGTTTGTGAATAATTATACTGAAAGACAGTTGAATTGACATTGCTAGTGTTCTGTAAATCGAGTGAAGGAATCTAAACAAGATTGATTCATCGGTTTTTATCCTCTATTCAAGACAGATAAATGTATTTTTAACTCATTATTAAAATTTGCTTTCTACATTCCTGCATATAATAAATATAATCGCTCATTTATATTATTATCCTTATCTGTACCTTTAAAAAGCAAATTAGTTTGAAAATATTGAAATTTTAATATGCCTCAACAAAATTTCGTAATTTATAACTAGAAGGAAATGTGTATCAAGAAAGAAGAATATTCAATGAAAAATGGACATGTATTTTTATTGAGAAGAACAGTGAGACATTCTGTTTATAATTTGTCGTGTTCTCATACCTGCCTGCAAAAAATATAATTTGAAAAAGCATTATACGCAAAAAAGTAACACCAAATTCGATTTATATAGAGAGAGCCGTAAAGACAAATAGTAGTATTAATAACAGATCTTATATCTCAACAAAAGTTTCTTAACAATTTTATCAGATGTATACTTATATAATTTAGATTTTTCTAACAAAGGGTGCCCTGCATGCATTCATACATGTGGTGAACTGATATAATAGCATTTTGTTTGACTATTCCTAGCTTACAAAGTCATACATGCGGAAAATTCTGAGAATATAAATTCATAATTGAAAATGTTGGATTTTATACAAAAAATACTATTTGAGGGAGGTTTTGATTCATTAATGCCTTTTGAAGAAAACTGTTTCTCAAACTTACCGAATACTGATGGAAGCTTACGGCGAACAAGTACCATCTCAAGACACTTGTAAAAGTTGGTTCAATCGATTAAAACTGGTGATTTTGATGTGAGAGACAAACCACCGAAAAACATTTGAAGATGCAATGTAGCAAGCATTGTTCAACGAAGTCTCCTCTCAAAACTCAATCACATTTAGCAGAATTATTGAATGTGATTCGAAAAAGTATTAGCTAGCATTTACAGGCGATGGGAAAAATTCAAAAAGAAGGGAAATGTGTACCACGCTATTTGACCGAATGATAAATAGAGAATCGAAAATTCCACTTCCTGCTGAAAAGACAATATTATTTTCTATGTTGATTCATAAAAGATGATGAAAAATTGATTTATTTTTGTTATATAAATCGAAAAAATCATAACTTGATCCAAGTTAGTCATCAACATCGATTGCAAGACCAAATCGCTTCGGAAAGAAAGCAATGCTATGTGTCAGGAGGGAATAAAAAATGTTGTTTATTATGAACTTCTCAAATCTCATGAAACTATTAATGCTATCTCCCTCTACCAACAACAAATGATCACTTTGAAACATGAACTGGTCATAAAACATTCGGAATGGGCCCAAAGACATGGAAATGGGATTTTGCTACATAACAATGCGCAGGCACACACCACAAAACTTGTCAAGGAAATTTTTTAAAAAAATGATTTGGGATGGGGTACCTCGTCCACCGTATTTTCTAGAAATTGCTTCTTTGGACAATTACTTATTTCGGGGAATGGCATATGGTTTGGCCGAGCAGAACTTCGTTAATTTAGAAAAAGTGGACAAATGGGCCGATTCATGGCTTGCTTCGAAAAATGAAAGTTTCAATTATCACGGGATACATCTTTTACATCTTTCTTTGTTTCTTGCCCACATACATGATATGTCCCAAAGTAATGAGAAATTTTCTTAAGAAAATTATATTAGTGGAAAGACAACGAAATGTACCTAGCATTCTTCAAATTTTGAACCTTTGATGATCCTCTTCAAACTGCTTGCCACTTTCTCAATTTGCTATGAGACGGCACGAACCACTTACACATTCTCACCTTGCCACGAGGTGACATTTTAGAAATCTAATTTCTGCATGCGTGCAGTTATGCAAATTGAAAATATTCTGCGTGCGCACCAGCGGTATTAGTATTTATAATCGTGCAGCTAGCAGACAAACAACAGCAGCAGAAGAAGAAAAGCGATTCTTGTCTAACCAATTCGAACGTTGTCCTGATGATTCCGTATACTGTCCTACTCCTTTCTTGAACCTGAATGGATTCCCTTCTCTTCATTTACGGGCCGAACCTGCTGAGCCCATATTGGATGAGTAGAAGACGTCTCATACTAATAAATTTGCCGTTTTTTGGATACTAGAATCTTGCACTCATTCGTTCAAGAGGATATTCGACAGTTATTCTTCATCACTATGCTCCAATCTAGAAACATATTTATGTGATACAAGCTGTATCCATCCAGTTATCATAAGCTGTTAAATTTTCATTCTGTTTTGTACTAACTTCGTTTTTGTTCTGTCTGAATGAATTGATATTTTCATTTCAGAATGCTATATTAAAAGACCAATTAATATTTTAAATATTAAAATATCCTGTATCATTTGCAACCTACTGATATGAGTCAAGTGGAGTGTGGCATATTCTTACGCCTCTATTTACCCCTTCAAGCCTTAAGTATTAATTCAATGAGTTCAGTCCTGTTCGTAGTACTGTGCAAACTCATTTTGCGGGATGCTTCGAAATTTTGTGATCACGTTTCTAGAGCATTTTTGATTGTGTCAAAATGGTGTCCTTTTAAATCTATCTAAAGTTTGGGGAACAAAAAGAAGTTTAAGTCTGCATTATATGGTGCATGGGGAAGAACAGGGACGTTTTTATGGTATAGGTACCAAGTCATCATCAATGCCGGATGGATTTGCCGTAATTGATGATCCAGCTCCCGGCAATCTCTGAATGAATCCACTTCACTCTTTTCTTTAAACGTTTGAGAATTTCAGCTTAAAATTGTTAATTCATTGTCTGTCAAAATGGAATAAATTTCTTGGGTACCATTCCTTTAGAGTTGAAGAAAAGAATTAGGAAGTTTTTCGCTCGTGATTTACTAATCCGAGTTTTCTTTAGTCGGTCCAGTCTAGGATATGCCATTCCGCACTTTTACGTTTAGTCTCAGGATCGTATTGAAACGCTTAACTTTCGTCTCCAGTTATGACATAAATCTTGGGTCACTTTTGGCACGATACAAAGTTTTCTGCTAAATTGCCACACAAATGTCATTGTGGTCAGGAATCCAAACTTTTGGCAGCAGTTTCGCTCAAATTTTATGCATTTTCAGTTCATCCGTAACGATGCAATGGATGACCGCTTTAGACAAATCTATTACATCAGAGACTGCCTGAGTTCAAAAAATTCCTTATTCCTCACTCGATAAATATTGCCCTCTGCTTTCAATATCGGTGGTCGTCCATTGTGCAGGTCATTTTCCACGTTCTGTCAGCCGTTCTTTTAGACATGGTGCAACTTGTAGACCTAAGATTCTTATAAGACTTCTTCATCATAAGTTTCTTTTAACATTCCCATTCTTTCACTACCTTGTTTATCAAGTTTAATTCAAAACTTTACTGCACATCATTGTTTAATATCTTTTTTAATCATAAATGTGACGATGAGCCCACACAATGACTCTCTATAATGCCACTGAGGATGCCCAGATAGATCGTATCACCTAATAATCGGACCATTGTAATTTGTAACTGCAACTTCAATTTACTTGCAGCCAACAGCCACATTTCCTTTGGCAATGTGCCAGAAACGGGCAATAAAATTATTTTCATTATTTTGAGGACAAACTTTTTATCGGGTGTAGTTATAAATGGTGTCTTAGTTATGACAGGTAAGAAAGAAGGTCTTATAAAATTAGTAGAAGACGATGCCATTCGTTTGAAGTACTACTGTATTGAGAAAATGTATGATGTAAAAATTTAAAATTCTATCATATTATGAAAATTGTCGTCGAGACTTATAAGGACTCGGGGATAAAATCATCGCCATTTCTAGGAATTTCTTAAGTGTTTGGATAAATATGGAGATAGCATATAATTTACAGAAGTGAGGTGGATCACTCAAAGCTAAATGTTTAAAAGATTTTATGACGTACTTGATGAAACTAATTCATAATAACAATAGCTCCCAAACGTTTTCGACCTGCAGCGGCCTTTTTGAACCGAGGGCTTCCCACGATACCTTCCTTGAAGCCAAAGTATGACTTACCATTCGAATAAGATATAAACACAGATAAAATACGTATATCATCGGAAAGAAGGAGACTGTAAAATAGCTGTATTACTGAACAAATTTCCTATTGAAAAATAATTATAAAAGCTTTTGAAATATTCCACAGAGTCTCACACTTTGAAACCCTTAATTTATATCGAAAGCAAAAAAATGTACCAGAAGTTGATGTTAACTGACTTAGCATTTTTGATTTTATTCGATTGATTTAAGCATGCATCTTCACGGTGAAATCAATTTATCTGTACAATGCTTCAAACCATAAACGAGTTCAGAGCAAAATTGAAATTTTGGCAAATCCAATGCAAATGTTTATTTTTATTTTAATAAATGTAAATGTTTATTTTTATTATATTAAATGCAAATGATTATTTTTATTTTATTTTATTTAATTATTTTTTTACATTTTAACAAGTTCGACTTTCATAATCCTATAAACAGGAAACAATTCGCTGTCCGACTTTGCGCTTTGATTCAAGAATTTGAAAATAATATTTCCTAAGATATAAACAAACAATTGTACGAGGGTAGTTCAATAAGTCGTTAGAAAAAGATAGAAAGACAAATGATTTTAGATATATTTTTTCAACATGATCTCTTTTTTAGCCTTATGTACTTTTCCAATAGTTTCTCCAACTTTTTAAAGCCATCTAAAAAGATTTCGACAGGTCCTCAAAATAGGCATCTGTTTGAGCAATGACCTCTTCGTTCGATGTCAACCCTTGTCCGCCGAGCCATTTTTTTTTTAAGTTTGGAACTTAAAACAAAAAGTCACTAATGACCAAATCTGGGGAATATGGTGTGTGTTGTAATAATTCGAATTTTATTTCTATGATTTTGGCCATCGAAACTGCACAGGTATTAATCGTCTTGATGAAATATTGTATTCTTCCTTTTTCCGATAAGGACGTTTTTTTCTTGATTTCTCTTCAATCAAATGGTTAAACAGCATTATTCTTCAGTTATTGTTTTCTTTTTTTCCAAGTAATCGGTGTAGATAATACAGTGTGTATTTCCCTTCCCCCCAAAAAAACGTGGTCATTACTTTATCGGTCTATTTAATCGTTTTGCTTCCTTCGGAGTCCATCGTTTTGTCAACAGTTAAGTATCGACACAGAAACTAGTCTGGATAACGACTGAAGGCGTCTGAAGAATTACTTTTTGCCTCCAGTTTTTAACAATATTTTCAAAGATCGGAAAACTCACAAACGAATCATTAAATTAGGGGTAAAAATATTTTTAAAAATCTGAGGAAAAAAAGTAATTCTTCAGAAGCCTTCATTATTTTTTTTTCTCTTTGAGATGCACTTTATTGCATTCAAATAGATCAAAAAGCAAAGATTAGACAATGGCAGTCAAATTTCCACAGGATTAACATTGCATCCACGAAATCAAAATGGTGGTAGACGGAAGCCTTAAAAAATTTATCTTAGCAAAAATGAAATCTGAAATACTGCCTTTATTTATTAAATGAGTCACGTTCATATTTTTAAGTTAAAACTACAAAAAATTAATTCATCATTTCATTATAAATGCTCATATTTAAAAACCTGACCGTAAAATATACATATTAAACTTAAAATGAAATTCAGTTATGTAGGAGAAGGGAAGATGCATCTAAGCCAAAATATCTGAATTCGAATTCTGTAAGTATCTGAAGCGGAAGAACATAAGCGAATTCAAGTTATCTATGTTGGTCCGTAAGATAGGACCATACCAGTATGGCAAGGTATATCGCAGAATTTATAGAATGTTCACAATCTTTACTAGGATTTCTCAAGTGTTCTGCGCCATAAACCCCTTTCACCCCACAAATATTTTTGTTATATATCGCTTACACAGAATGTCTATTGGGTTCTGCATGTACTGAACGTTTTCCTTTCATGTTTTTTCTCTTTATGATGAAGTTAAACATATAAGTAGCTCAATTTATATTTTAAATTTTTAGAAAGTGTATAACTGTTGTACTTTCTCTATTAGTAAGTTAAAATAGAGATTTATGATTTCCTTTTAATTATAATCTTCCTCAATGCTTTTTTGTAATATTATGTCCACATTTTGGAAGTTCCGTTCTTGATTTTATGAATTATGGTTTTTTTAAAAAAAATTGTTATAAAGTAATGTGCTGAGAGGTAAATTTTATATCCTTTAACTAGTTTAACAACAGATTTCCCCCCTAAGCCAAAAATAGCATTTATCTCCATTTTTGATTTAATTTATCTTACTTATATTTCCTTGAATTGTATATCGAAATTCTTAAATAATAGATTATTAATTTTCTGACAGTACTAATTATAATTTAATATTAGCTTAAGCATGTTTCTTTTGTAACTTTTATATACACACACATACACATATAAATATATTGTTCATTGGGATAGTATGGCCAATAATTCTAGAATAACCCAACTTAACAGTCTAAAGCATGTTACAGCTTTAAATATATTATTTTCAATTATTTTTATGTTGTCTGTCCAAAAACATTCGATTTAAAAAAAAAATTCAATTTATACATCTTTTTTGATATTTCTGAATTGTGTTTATTATTTTTTATTAATTTACTTGTTTTTGAATTTATAAATTTTTTTTCATATAAATTTTTAATGTGCTATCTTTCACTTTCTAGTTTGCAAAATTTATCTTTCTATTTTTGGTTTGGTTCTGGTATTTATTCTTAATGTCTAGTAGTGATTTTACTTTCTTATAATTTTAACTTTGAATTAAATCATTTGCTTATTTGTGAATTTATAAAAAAAATTGTCTTATTCAATTTAATATATAAATTTTCTCTCTTTTATATATATATAGGTGTGTGTGTGGCGGTCGCAAAGCGGCAGCGTAGATTCGAACCCTGGACCAAGGGGTCCGAAGTCGACGGGCCTACCAATCAGGCCGAAAAGATATCTCTTCGGGCTGGTTGAGTAAGGCCCTTTAACTTCTAACGTTGTAGTAGAAGAGCGTCACTGTATGTGTGTGCTGATAGATTAAATAACTATAACAATAATAAGGTGACCAATAGTCCTCCTTTAGGGAGGACAATCCTACTTTTTTAGGTTCTGTCGACCCTCGAAAAGTGTCCTCATTTTCGACATTTTAAAACTAATCTGTTTATCTCTCTATTCAGAGATGCAGCGCCAAACTGTTACGCAAATGTTGAATACTAAAAACGTTTAGGATATTCAAAAGTTAGATGGCTGGCTTTAACACCTACTATAGAGCATATTTTACAATGATCTGAATTCTGCGCTCATATTCTTTAAGTTTAAACAAATGACCAAAATTGCTGGAATCTTTTTTCATTTATGAATTATTGGAGATATTAGTGTATTAAGTACATAATCAGGCATCTATTTTCCACAAAGCTATTCAAGAGATTGAAGGTAAACATATTTCAGCTACAGAAGTTAGTGTTATTTTGAACGATTTTGATCTTCGATATAAATCACGATTTGAAGAAAGAATTTATTCCTTTAATAATAAAAAGAACATTGTTGAACTTAGAGAAATTAAATCCGTGCGAAATGGAAAAGTGTACTAAAGAAATGCAAAGTTTTTACCAAGCATCTTTCCAATACGTGGAAGAACAGTCTGAAACAGCTATCACAGGAAATAACAGTTTTCAACGGTGTTTTTTGACTTGATCGCAAGTAAATAGTTCAAATATTGAAAAATTGTTGAGTTTTTATCGAAAGAAATGCTTGATATTAAAATCAATGACAATTGTCTGTTCGCAGAAATTAGAAGACTGATATTAATATATTTAAATTAATATATGTATATTTAAATTCTGATAATTTAGAACAACAGGAAAATCAACATGTTGAAATTGATAAAAGATAGATAAAAATATTTAATCATTTCAAATATAAACACATTCCATATGAAAATTTAGTTATTGATGAATTTAAGTTGTGCTGCCCTGGAACTAATGAAGCAGTTGAAATATTTTTTTTTCTATTGGTAACGATTTTTGGACAAGTGAGAAATCAAGATTGAATGTTGATACTCTAGTTGCAGCACTTACCGTAAAATTCGATATGAAGGATATTTCTTGCTCCGAAATATCCAATATATGGTTAGAAAATGATATATTGACAAAAAAAAATATTCATTTAATGGAAAAATACTTGTTTAATTAAATAATTAAAAGGGATGCATTTAAGCATAATTAAGTGTATTTTTGTTTGTATTAATAAAATGTTTCATTTATTTACGCCGTATTTTTTTCGCAAAATTTTTCGTCCTCCTTTTCATTGTAAAAATTTTGGCCAACTTAACAATAATGATATAAGAAAAATAAGACAAAAACAAAAAAATAAGAAGAAGAAAGATAAAAAGAAAAGAAAAATTACAAATTTAGTTAAAAAGGAGGTAAAAATTTTTTTAAAAAGAATATTTGAAACATCAAATTAAAAACAAAATATAAAATAGATTTTTTTTTAAAAAAAAAAAAGAGAAGGGATTCAGTGAATAGTAAAGGGGGGGAAAGATACTAATACTATTCAGTATACGACATTACATCTAGTAAAACCACGGTCCAAGTAGGAAAATCAATAAAAAAGAAATGATTAAACTAAAAGATGTTTTGAAAATTAATACTAAATTTAAACAAGCAAGTAACTAAATATTAAATAATATGACAACTACCAAAATTAAAGAGAAAAATTATAATTGATAAAAAGAAAACAAGAAAACGAACAAATTGGAAAATGTAAATTAATGGAATATAACACATGAAATCCATTTCAGACTGTTTTACAAAGTTTTTGTAGAATTACAAGCTCAGATGTCCTCTTTCAGTATATACTATACAAAACCATTATAAATAAATATACCATTTGAACAGTGAGATCAGAAAAAAATAAATAAAAATAAGAAGTCAGAAAAGAAAAATACACTTGTAAGGCTATAAATAATTAAGAGATACATCTCTTATAAAAACAAAACATAATTTTTATTTAAGAAACTGAATAGATTAAAAAAATAGGACAACTTACATAACATTATTAATAGCTGTCAGAAGTTAGTAAAGTTTAAAAATCACTAAGACTAGATTTTTTTAAAGAAATCTTATAAAAATAAATAATGACAGTGATGAATTAAAGTTTGTTTCAGTCTCTAAATATTTACCATATGAATATTTATTTCAAAGACTGACAAACAATTAAACGAAATGAAAAAAGTACAATAAAACTATATTTACAGAAGAGAACTCATACAAATTTGGAACACGAAAAATTTGTACATGACGAGTGCTATTTTTTTAGGTAATATTCAAGTAAATTTGAAAAACGCTTAAAAAGAATTTTTCTTTTCGAAATTTCAAAATTATTTAATTTTTTTGTAACAAGTTATTCTGTTATTCAATAATTTGTAATTTAGTTTTAATTGAAGAAATGAAATTATTTCAGAACTTTTAGAATCTTTTCCTCATGTTGGCTCAAATACTGCTCATTATGTTCACCTATTTCTTTCAATTTAAACTTCTTAAAATTTTAAATTGATTCTTTTTTAAACGAATTTAACAATGAGTTGCATTCGGACGATTTACCTTGTCAAACCAAAATTAGAAGCAAAAGAGGACTTTTGAAATGGTTTCCTAAGCTTCCGAATCTTCAAATATGATTCCCATATAAATTTAATCTCATTTTAGTAATCACATGGTATGTGGAAGTATCGAGTCTCGAACGCCTCCAGAGGTACTCAGTAACAGAATCTACTGCAAATATTAAGGATTTTATCTGTTATTTATAAAACACGAAAATGCCTTCTTACCTTATATGGGACAAAATATAAAATTCAAAGAGGATCTTTAAAGCTTAAGATCAACCAAGTTTCTGACTGAAATGATATTTTCCACGCATCCATATGGAGATTATATAGTTAAGGTTTCGAATCGATTTGAGATGTTTTCAAAATCTGTTGAAGTTTGAAACAGAAAATGCTTGCCCCTAAATTTTGATGTTTGTTTTTCTCGTTTCCTCCATTCCCTTTTATATGCAAGTATTTAAAGTTAAAAGTTATTGTCGTTTCATTGTAATGACCTTAAGCATTCATTTAGAAATATCAGAAACATATTTAAATCCCTCGAAACAATACTAGTTGAATGAAAAGGGAATTTTTCCTTAGAAATATTTTGCTTCATCGAAAATATATTTAGCTTGTAACCTAAACTTTTTTTTTCTAAATCTCACGTTGAATTATATATATTTTTTAAAAGAAGGATAGATTGGTAAAAGTTTGAAAGGAGAGAAAATTTTTCCCTCGCTTCAAATGTAAAGTAGGTATAATAGAGTGTTATACTTTCCAATAAATTGTTCTTCCAAAAAATGTGGAAAGCTGGAAAAGGAATTATATGTATTAAAGGAAAGTATGGCAACAAAGCAATGTTTTATACCATATTCAGAAAAAAATTGAAATTCTTTTTAAAACATGAATTTTGTTCAGTACAGATAATCTATCCGAAATGTAAAAAACTTTGAATGAAAATATTAATGTTAGATGATAAAACTAGCTGTGTACAATTCTCGGCTTTTCTATAAGACCATTGAATTCTTCAGCAGTTCCAAAAAGGAATTATATTATAGTAATAACACGTATATTCTTTCTCTTCAACCATAAAAGAGCATTTTAATTCTTTTCGCTATGGAATGAAGTATGTATAATTTTGCCCCTGATCCTAAACCAAATCTATATCGTTTATTTTATTTTCTCGAGCCACAAACGTTAAACTTTCGAATTTTTTTAAAGGAATGAATACTTAATTAAGCGGAATCACAATCAAAGCATTCGTTCGAATGGAAACGCATGTGAAATGCTTTTGTTGCGTTGTTCCATAGAAAAAGTCTTATCGCTTTTATATAAGCAATATGAGTTATTAAACTTAGAAAATATTCATGCTAATGGATTTCAAATTCTCTTTCTTCACGTTATCGCTGGCACTATCAATAAGACTGAATGGCAGATTTTGTTGAAACGTTACTGTGGTTAGCTATAACAATAGCAGTTTGAGCATATCTTCATACACGTACACATTTAAAACTTTTCGAACTCCCATACAACTGTCTCTTGATCTTATATTTTAAACTAGGCTAGTATTTTGTAACTAGTCAAGACTGAAAACTTTAATCTAAACGAATGAAGCAAACATTTACATTGTTTCACTTCGTTTTTACCCAAACTGCATTTAACCTTCCTTTTGGTTTTATTGTCGTCGCACTAGAAGCAACACGAGTGAGTGAGCGAGTGAATGTAAAGGTTATTGGCGCAAGAGCCAGATGCTGCGCCAAACAAGATTCAATTGTGGTCTAGACGTAGCAACACGAGGGCTTTTGGCGATGGAACTCGTAATTTTGTACCTCGGCCAAGTGACGAGGATGACACCTGAGCTGATACTTCCTCCTAACTTCCACATCATGCCAACGGGACTTTGGGCACCGACAGATTTAAAATGCATCAGCCCCGGCTACAAGGCGGGTCTTTAGAGGCATCAAGGCTCGAACTCTAGACTCGACGAACACCGCCGACCACAAGTCAGCTACCATGACCACTAGGCTACCGCGGCCACCTTAATCTTCCTAACCTGTTGAAAAAAAGTTACGTTTGGTCTATCTGGTTCTGGTAGATACAGTTTGGTTTCTATTTATTTTGGGTAATATATATATATATATATATATATATATATATATATATATATATATATATATAAAGTGCTTTAATATGACTTTATAGCAGTATATTTTGTGTTTATAGTAAAATAGATAGAGCATTTTATATATTTTATAGGCCCCTTCTCTATTTTTTTTTGCTTCTTTACCTCTGTAATAGTCCAATTTCTTGTTTGTATAAGCAGTTTCAGGTATTTCAGAGCGCGAGAAATAATATAATATTTTTTATAACAAATTTATTATGTTTCATATTCATCTTTATACATATATATACATATATTATGACAAACAAGATTGACAGAACACATTTACAATCTCTTAGGAAAGAAAAGGTAATCATTAAGGACACCTCGGTTTCTTTTCTTTTCGATCTTTCTTTGCACCACCTTCTTTTAGATGATCGGCTATTTTTTAGATTTTTGCCTGCCACAATTGCCTATTTCTTCTTTATTGTGTCACTGGAATGTTATTAATATTATTTTTTCATTCTAATACATCTGGGAGGTTAAGCCCTCTGTTTTCCAAGTTCCTCTGGGAAAAGATATTTTAGTACAGGTAGTTTTGATCGTAAAAAGGATTTACTTGCATAAAAACAACAAACGCAATTATTACAGCTGATAAATAAATAGTAAAATAAACACACAAGTTATCTCCAAGTTCTCTCTGCATGTATACGCAGCATCTAATTTATCAGTAATATCTACTTCATTTTAAATTTCATTATGGTTTGAAATTATATCTTCTTTTCTTTCTCATACGGAACTTTGGTCTCTAGGTGCATATTAGAAAAGAGGATAATAGATGTATTCTTTTCCGACCCATATGAAACATAAATCATGTCTGATTAAATTCGCGGATAATGTGGAAAATATAATTTTCTATCACGTGACATCTGTGGAACATTACTTGAAATATCGATCATCCAAAAATAATACATTTATTCTACGCGTATTTCTATGCATATTAGTACTATAGGTTGATTAGACCTAGTCACAAGTAAAATGTCCTTTTTTTTTTTACTAAGAAGATTCCATGATTCCTGGCATGTCTGATGAATAGACATTAAAATGAGACGTCTTATGTCAACTAGTGGGACTGTGAGCTGCAGAGGGTTCGATGCCGAACGTGCAGCCGAGTCTGCTTGTTCATTGCCTAAAATACCTACATGACTAGGTACCCAACAGAATTTAATAACATAACCCTTGCTATACAGACTACAAATAATGTCTGCAATGTCGACCTTAATAGGACGACTGCGATCGTTCAAATGTACCAGG